>CM019712.1:21881920-21951920 GCA_009760885.1 Achatina immaculata
AGTCAAATAGCTGACCGCTCATAAATCAACCAGTTTTTTTTTCTTTCTGCCGAATTACAGTACGAGACAAGAGACATAACAATTTCGGTAAAACTAGTTTTAGTAATAAAGGTAGACATAGATGTATGGTCCAATTTAAGGGAGATGGATAGGATTAGTCAGAAAAGTGGGCAATAACGAGAGTGACAGAAAGTAAGATGAGCACACATGAATGATAACGTACAACAATCCAAAATTTCGGCAAATGTCTTTTCCAAGCATCATATACAAAAACAACGCAACAGATAAAAACATGGAAAATAAAACTGAAAAATTAAACACTTGGCTCAGTTGATCTTCTCCTTGTATGAAAGACGGGCACAAAATGCTCCTCGATAGATGTAGGTAAGCACAAAGTAGAAGCAGGCGATTGACTGAGAAATGAGATAAAAAGACGACGACAAAGGGTACCAGATGGTAAACAGCGTGACTAGATGGCCCCAGCTTGCTGCCGTCAAATAGAAGTCTCCCAAATGGCGTAGATGATTAAATTGAGAAAACATTTAAGATCACAAGAGGCAACAGAGACGTGATTCCTTGGAAGAATGTTACCAGTTTCCCGAACAGCTAAGATGACAAGCTACGAATATTAAAAATAATAAAAATAATAAAGGAATTAATTAAATCCATAAGAAAACAGCAATCATAATTCACTGAACATATAATGAGAAGGGAAGGCTTTGAAGAAATCATAACAACAAGAAAGATAATTGATAAGAGAGGCAGAATAAAGACAGGAGAGAGGGGGGAAAAAGAGAAAAATAATCAAGGACAGTCTAAGGCGAAAATCATTGAGTTGATGCCAACTGAGACCTATGAAGAAACACAATCGCTAACGGCTATTAGCACGGCACCTGATATTGATGGGATATTTTAAATGGACCAATGTGGTTCAGTGGTTTTCAGTTACCTGTGAAACAGGATACTCTGCTGATGTCAGGTGGTGAGCTGCTACAAGTTTACCACCTTTAACAGGAACTACCAGTAGATGTACTGTATGACGGTCTTTACCTTTCCGCAGGTGAATTTTTTATTTGTGGGAAAGGGGGGGGGTTGGGGAAGGCGAAGGCTCTGTTTGTTTTGGTAATCATCGACCCATAACTGATACGCTGGGGTCAGGGTTGGTGAACCATAACAGACCAAAACCCTGTCCCACCTCTCCGTTGGTATCTCCAGTATACCAGACATAGCCTAGCCAACAGGGACAAGGATCGCCGTAGCCCCCATGGTAGTGGAGTCTGCTAAAGAAGTATTGCTTATCTCCTGCTTTTTAAAAACTAAACTCAGGAACTGGAAAAAAAAGATAACTGCCATGATCCCCTCCCAATCCGACACGATGGTATGCCTCAACATCTGAAGTAGTAATCCTTTGTTTTGAATGCTACACTGTACTATCTGAAGCAGTTACTGGCTTAACTGCAACACTAATACTCAGAAACGTTACATAGGTATATACACAGTGTAACTGTATACTAACATAGATATACACCGTGTAGATGTATACTAACAACAACCCAGGTGAATATTAACAAGACCAATATATTGTCGGCAACACGAACATGACCAGTCTAATATGAATGACAACTCAACCATGATATATGAAATACGGCACATTTAACTTTGAGTCCAAATATCACAGAAATCAGAATTTACAATGATATCTAAAAGCTTTAATAGGAAACCAAACGTGTGTATTATTGGTTGCAAAATGGAGGTATGAGATTGGAAACTGAGATGAATAAATCGACAAATGCACACACAAACCATCCCGGCGAGTTGTGTCGCCATAGGAATTAACTAACGCTCTGAAACAATGAAAAGCATACTGACCTCAATCATTCTGAAAACTCCATGCACAACCTTCCAACAAGAATCACATTTGTTCTAAAAAGGACACCCAAATTTCCCAAAACACTACACAATGATTTCAAAAAATTTGTCCTTACAAGGACAACCAAACTTACAAAAACACTACATAATGATTCAACCAACACGAACAACCACCCGAGCCCAAAACACCGAGACGCCTTCTCTCTCTTAAATCTCAAGCAGAAGTCCCGTCAAGTGCAAAAGGAACCCCAGACCCCTTGACCAAGTGGCCAATGGGAACACGAAGATATATTTTGCTTCGTACTTGCAAAATCGCTTAAGCAGTGGTCAACAACTTCGACCACGGATAGCTGAGTTAATCCTCTATTCTGTTATACATCTTCACTGCATCGGCTGTAAAGAAGGTTAGCTCGAAGATCCAAGGAGATAGCAGAAGAAGAAGAAGAAGAAGAAGAGGACGAGGAAGAGGAGGAAGAGGATGATGTTGATGATTATGATGATGAAGAATAAGAAGATTTGTAAGAAAGATAACAATGCAGTGAAAGTGTCATGGATGTTGTTTTCTAAAATAATATAACTTTTTTTTATCTTTTAAAATTGCTGCCATAACTGCGAGATTGGCGAGCTGCAGGAAAGATCAGTGTTCTTAGATTGACAGCATGGTCAACAAGGCTCATATGAGCAGGTCATCATCCCATTTTGGTACTGGCCCTCTTAGTAAATTGGCATAGCCTAGCTAACGAGGAAGATCTCGCAGTGGTCTCCAACGTGGTGGAGGCTTTTGAGAATTCTGCCTTTTGGGTCCACTCTGTGTCTTAAGGAAGCACAGTAAACTCGCTCTCAAGGTAGATGCGGTAAAGTAAGATAATATAGGTTTATTAGATCATACCTCGAAAAAATCGTACACAACGTATTTTAGTGAGACGTGAGAGAAAGAAAAATCACAAGAGAATTATCTGGGATTGGAACACGGATTCCAGTAGGACGAGCAGCCGTCTAGCCACGAGAGAACAGTGTACCAACGAGCTACACTATCTCGCATGTCCGAAAAAAAGGTGTTTGAAAGCGAAGTCATTAGTACCAGTTAGTCGACACGAAGATCGTGACACCCGGAAAGAAATGAGCTCATGACATAGAAATTCCATAGCTTAGATTCAGTCACTCTCGCAGGCACCAGTTTAGACAAACACGAACACCCGGTCTCGTGCCATGTCTAGTGCATACTGGACAACAACAACAACAACAAACGAAGGAATACTTTTTACATAAAGTTAGTTTCAGGTTCGACCGTTTTTTTTATAAATAGGAGACAACGAGGCTTTCGTACAGTGAAGTAAAAGGACACAGTTTTGTAGGATTAGACTCAGGAAAAATCACAGACAAAGCTCTTTAGTGTAGATGCGACGCTTGTGCTTCAGCATTTGCACGGTGCCGGCTGCTTAAAACGTTGTGTTCGAAGTTCCAGGAAAATAAAACAACAACATTAGCGGGTCGCATGAGATCCCGTGGCCGTAGTTTGCCATCTAGAATAGTGCTGATGCCGGGAATGCCGGAGCAACACACTGGGTGACAACATCTGCGTCGTGAAAGTGTTGGCATATCGGCTTCGTTATATCTCCGCTTTGTCACACACATTGATGTGCTCTAGGTAACTTCAGCAACCCAAGATCAGTAAAGCACTAGATTCATAAACATATATGACCTATAATCAACATTTCAATTTCTATCAACTCCACAGTTGCGACATAACATTGATCAATCATCACATAATTCCAGCAGTTACAAAAGAAAACACAACATATTTTCTCAAGCTGGATTCACAACTTGTTAGCAGGGACAATCTACCATCAACTCTACATAAAGCTAGAAAAACTGTCACAAAAAGGACAAATTAACCAAATCTAACCATTTCCTTACAATGAGACAGACTACAACCTAAATTCTACATTTTTCTACAATCCAACCAAAAAAAAAGTGCTAACTTTGAAAGAGGAACTCGCTTGAACTTACATTTTCGGGCCTCCTTCCATGCCGATCTCAACCGTTATTTTTTCACATCTGCTTTTTCTCCTGTGCGTCTCTTCCAATTCGTTCACAGTGTGCACTAATACGTGCGAACTTTACATTACTCGTTCATTTGCAGCGCAAGCCTATAAGTTTCCAAAAATAGATCTGTACAGGGGAAACTACTCTATTTTTCTTATCCAAACCATTATCTATGTCCGATTCTGTCACACATCAAAGCGTTGCACACCAAGTAGGAACAAAAAGCAAGGTAAAGAAAAAAAACAAAGTTACTTACCTTGATCTAGGGTTGCAGTTCATCCCACTTGCCCCAGCTCTCCAGTTGTCAAAGAGCTGGAACACGCCCACATGAGGACTGACACTTCCCACGAACTCGATCTCTAGATTCGCAATGTTGGCAGGCGTGGCATACAAGATGAAATCCGTGAAGTTGAAGAAATTTAGGGAGTTACTGAATGGCCCAATCGTTACTGCAAGCAGGAGGCAATAACACTTAATATTAATAACAATCATTCAGTCAGTCAGTCGGTCAGTCAGTCAGTCATTTGCATGTCCCTTGCGGAACTTTGCTACCCTAACAGCTCTCCTGTAGGCCTCTCGGTTGTAATTAAGATGCCCGTCTGCTGATGCATCCATTTGCAGATCATCAACGATGTCTTGTAGCCATTTTCGCCTTGGTCTTCCTCTCTTTTACCCCATTATGTACCCTTCCAACACGGTCTTCTTTAAATCCTCATGACGTTTAATATGCCCAAAATATTTAAGTTTTCTCTGTTTAATCTTCTTTACTAGCCAAACTTCTTCAATATTAAGTTCTTGTAGTATGGATATATTTGTTCTTCTTTTGTATGTCCATGATATTCGAAGGACACATTAATAATAACATTAATATAGTAATAACACTATAGATTTTTTAGGAAATGAGTTGACGGATAGCTATGAAAAAAAGGAACATCTAAGAGACACTTGAAGAGCACGGAAAAGTAAAAAAAAAGCTTGTTATACCACAAGGGATTGATTGATTTAACTTTATTTTGCAAAGGGTAAAGAGCTGGGCAAGCTGGCCCCCGTGTGAGATTCTGCCCTATATTATACAACTTTATCATACAACTCAACCATACAACTTTATCACAAAAATTTCATACAACGAACCAGATGCAATACATCAACCACAAAGATGTCAGCAAACCATCTTCTTTCGTGTAAGGACAAACGACTATTGAGCCACCTTCATCGACTCAAAATGTCTCACACAGACGAGTGTCCATGTGGCAGTGGAGTCCAGATTCCAGAACATATCCTTCAAGAGTGCCCAAATCATGCAAACCTGAGGCGTGAGACATGGCCAGAGGACACAAGCTTGGGGCAAAAGCTTTGAGGGCTCCTATCAGGACCTGGAGAGGACTGCGGGCTTTGCTGTGTCGACAGGGATCAGGATCTGATGTGACCAGGAACCCCGAACGAAGAGGAAGAAGAAGATAAAACTTTCTCTCATGGGGAAACCTGTTAAGTTGTAAGCTGACCCTCGCGATTACAGGAAATAACTACAGCTTACTTTCCCAGTCTAGATGAACAGACACAGACAGACAGACAGACAGACATGCTGGCTGGCTGGCAGGCAGAGAGACAGAGACAGACAGACAGACTGACAGACTGACAAACAGACATGCAGAAGGTAGAGACAGACAGACAATCAGGCAGACAGAGACAGGTAGACAGACAGAGACAGGCGAGACAGATAAACAGAGGGACATGGATGGATAGATGTATGGATGATTGATGGATGGATGGGGGGGGGGGAATGGATTTATTTTCAGTACCAAACAGTTTTACTAGGCATATAATGAGAAGATGATAAGGCACACGTTAGACAACCTGACAATCACCAGAAAACCCAAGGGAGACAGAGGAAACCCGAGGGAAAAAAAGTATCTGTATGGACTGGCCAAGAGGTCTGGAAGAAGAAAGACAAACGAAAGAACTAGAAGTTTCAAGGACACATGAATGTATGAGAAGAGCTGTAGAGACATCTGGTTAAAAAACATAAGAGAGAAAGAGAGACAATGTAGTTTCATAGGAAATGCAATGAGAATAGGGGGCATTGAAAATATTATAACAACAGGAAAAATAGAAGGAAGAAGAGCCAGCGGAAGACCAAGAGAAATGATACTGGACAGTCTGACGGGATGGTATAAAAGGAGATCACTAAGTGAGCTAATGGCCTGCATGAGGGATCGGGTACTCTGGAAAAGCATAATAGCCAGCGCCATCGGCACGGCACCTGATGATGATCATGATGACGACAAATGACCAACACGAAAGCATTTTTGATATGCATAGGTAAATCCAACAAAAGGAGCTCATAGAGAGAGAGAGAGAGAGAGAGAGAGAGAGAGACAGACAGACAGACAGACAGACAGAGAGAGATTCATTAATGCAGTTAATTAGGTTAATGAAATTTTCAATTATTCTTGTTTTGGTCCAGCTCTTGGCCCACCAACAGGCCCACGACTGATGTAAAGTGGCCACAGACCGTTTTGTATGGGTGCATTAACTGCATTAACTAAGAAATCTTCTGCTGAGAGATCGTTTCCTTAACTTCAACGATTCCATTAATGGTGTTGGTGGAAGGGGGGGGGGGTGTGCGAGACACCAGGTAAAGATAGTCCCATAGCAAATGCCGTAGAGTGGAGCGTTAGAGACCTCAATATGCTGAGCCATCAGTGTATGACACAGGGTGGCCAGTTCCCTTCCTCGCTGCCTTTCCTCCCCAGATTTTCTCTGGTACCCATTTTACGGGGCTGGGTCGACCTCGGGGCCGTATTGTTCGGTAAAAAAATCCCGCTCAGCTGGGGATTCGAACCCTCGACCATTCGGTTGCTAGACTAGTGCTGCGAGACAGCGAAGTTTATTAACGCGCTGTTTTCTCGTGGCTAGACGGCTGCTCTGTCCTATCTGAGTCCGTATTTCAAGTCCCAGGTAATTCTCTAGTCACTTTTCTTTCTCTCACGCCTACAAATGCTTTGTTTATGATTGTTCTGAGGTCTAACCATACAGTACTATGTTGTTTCTAGTTAATTTCTAACTACCAAATTAGAATAGTCAGTCAGTCATTTCCATGTCCGTTGCGGAACTTTGCCTTCCTAACAGCTCTCCCGTAGGCCTCAACAAGAATAGTACAATCTAATAATAGTCTCCAGTCTAAAATAGAACGGATTAGAATCCCAGGAAACAGCTAACAAACTTGTGACAAGGAAGGGCGATAGTTAAGTAGCTTATATTGGAACAAAACACGACGAACTATTAAAGAAATGTTGTAGAAGTAGAGCAGATAGCTGAGAGATACAAATGCTGAGAATATCTGCAGGAAGAAAGGAAAGGAAGAAACTACTAAAGGAAAGGAAGAAACTGCCAAAAGAAAGAAAGAAAGTATTAACAAAAGTGAGAAACATTTTGGGTAAATTTCAAGGACACACGAATGTATGAGAAGAGCTGTAGAGACCCCAAAAAAAATCTAGTTTAAAATATAAGAGAGAGAGAGAGAGAGAGAGAGAGAGAGAGAGAGAGAGAGAGAGAGAGAGAGAGAGAGAGAGAACAAACAAAACTGATGGCCTGGCCCTCTTTAATTTTCCTTGGGTTGTCCATGTCAAAGTCTATTCTTAACACGTAGCCCAGCCGTTTCCTTCTGCGTCTTTTGACCTATTTAGTACTGTTCGTAGCGCCTTTTTTTTTTACCCATTTCCTCGTTTGTCATCCTTCTTCCCAGTTTATTATTTGAAATACTTCACCTGTTTCAAGGTCTGATTGTAAATTTAAGTGAAGAAAAAGAAGAAATCAAACAGCAAAGCAAGAGAAAAAGAACAAAGAAAAGAGAAACGATTTTAAAAGAGAAAATAAATCTGTCCGTAGCGCTTTTCTTCCATTGGAAATTTCCATTTGTTTGTTTCTGGTAGTCGGTAGTTGTGTTTGTTAATCATTCTTGTTAAGTTACCTGTTTGTTTCTGGAAGTAGGTAGTTTTGTTTATTAATCTTTCTTGTTTTGTTGCTTGTTTGTTTCTAGTAGTAGGTAGCTGAGTTTGTTAATCTTTCTTGTTAAGTTACTTGTTTGTTTCTAGTAGTTGTGTTTGTTAATCTTTCTTGTTAAGTTTGTTCCTGGTAGTAGATAGTTGTGTTTGTTAATCTTTCTTGTTGTTACGTGTTTGTTTGTGGTAGTAGGTAGTTGTGTTTGTTAATCTTTCTTGTTAAGTTACTTGTTTGTTTCTAGTAGTTGTGTTTGTTAATCTTTCATGTTGAGTTTGTTTCTGGTAGTAGATAGTTGTGTTTGTTATTTTTTCTTGTTGTTACTTGTTTGTTTGTGGTAGTAGGTAGTTGTGTTTGTTAATCTTTCTTGTTAAGTTACTTGTTTGTTTCTAGTAGTTGTGTTTGTTAATCTTTCTTGTTGTTACTGTTTGTTTCTGGTAGTAAGTAATTGTGTTTTTTAATCGTTATTGTTAAGTTACCTGTTTGTTTGTGGTAGTAGGTAGTTTTGTTTGTTAATCTTTCTTGTTTTGTTACTTGTTTGTTTCTAGTAGTAGGTAGCTGTGTTTGTTAATCTTTCTTGTGAATTTACTTGTTTGTTTCTAGTAGTTGTGTTTGTTAATCTTTCTTGTTAAGTTACCTGTTTGTTTCTGGTAGTAGGTAGTTTTGTTTGTTAATCTTTCTTGTTAAGTTACTCGTTTGTTTCTAGTAGTAGGTAGCTGAGTTTGTTAATCTTTCTTGTGAATTTACTTGTTTGTTTCTAGTAGTTGTGTTTGTTAATTTTTCTTGTTAAGTTTGTTCCTGGTAGTAGATAGTTGTGTTTGTTAATCTTTGTTGTTTTTACTTGTTTGTTTGTGGTAGTAGGTAGCTGTGTTTGTTAATCTTTCTTGTTAAGTTACTTATTTGTTTCTGGTAGTAGGTAGTTTTGTTTGTTAATCTTTCTTGTTGTTATTTATTTGTTTCTAGTAGTAGTTGTTATGTTTGTTAATTTTTCTTGTTGTTACTTGTTGGTTTCAAGTAGTAGGAAGTTTTGTTTGTTAATCTTTTTTGTTTTGTTACTTTTTGTTTTGTTACTTTTTGTTTCTAGTATAGCAAGTTTAATTTATTGATCTTACTTGTTAAGTTACTTGTTTGTTTCTGGTAGTAAGAACTTTGTTTGTTAATCTTACTTGTTTAAGTTACCTCTCTTGTAAACGGTTCACTTTTTTTTTAATGCCTTGCCTTGTCTTGTCGTCTTCCTCATATACCTTTCAGTGTTGAGATGTTGAGACGGCAAACAGACGGCTTGATAGGACTCGGCGATGTGCTTAATATTATGGGATATTTAAGGTTTTTGTAATTTCCTCCCTCTATCCCTTGTCTGGGCGGCCTCTTCTTCAGTTGCCTACAAATCTTAGTGTGAACGTTGTCTGTGATATACTGCCAGGTGGTAACAGGGTAACATGGGCCAACCATTTGCCTTGGTGTGTCTGGATGTGATGTAATACTGATGTTACTCCAGCCCTCACCCTGAAGGTGTCCTTTCTTATTTTGGTCTCTTCTTGCCACATTTAGTATTCTCCTTAAACATCTCGTTTCTGTCGTGATTATTTTTCTTATTGTTTCCAGCGGTTAGTGTCCATGTTTGACACTGACAACACAGAGGTGGAAGGAAGGTCGTCGTATAAGGTGCTCTTTTTTGTTTTCATCTATTTATGTTTTTGTTTTCATCTGTTTATGTTTTTTGTTTTCATCTGTTTATGGTTTTTTGTTTTCATCTGTTTATGCTTTTGTTTTCATCTGTTTATGTTTTTGTTTTTATCTGTTTATGTTTTTTTGTTTTTAATAGGTGTATGTTTTTATCTGTTTATGCTTTTGTTTTCATCCGTTTATGTTTTTGTTTTCATATGTTTATGTTTTTGCTTTCATCTGTTTATGTTTTTTGTTTTAATCTGTTTATGTTTTTTGTTTTCATCTGTTTATGTTTTTGTTTTTCAGTGAAGGTGTTATTCGTCCAGTGACCTGGTTTGCTTTACCGCATCTATTCTTAAGTTCCATCTTCCTTTATTTTTTACAGAGGATGATACTGTACTCCTTTATCATCGCCAGTCCTCTGTACTCCCAATGGAGCAAAAGGTCATCAGCAACGGTTCACCAGCCAATCCTGTTCTGAGCAAATCGTCCTTGAAACAATGTCTTTCCCGCTTCCTTTAGTTTTTCCTGTATTGTGTATCTCCATGTTCCTAATGGCCTGCCCCTCTTTAATTTTCCTTGAGGTGTCCATGTCAAGGTTTATTCGTAACACGTGGCCCAGCCATTTCCATCTGCGTCTTTTGACCTATTTAGTAATGTTCTTAGGGCCTGTTTTTTTTTAACCCATTTCCTCGTTTCCTCGTTTGTCATCCTTCTTTCCAGTGTATGATTTGAAATGTTTCACCTGTTTCAAAGTCTGATTGTCTAGGAAGATCTTCGTTGGGATTTCTTCTCTAGCAATGGTCATGACTTCCGATATTTCAGCACTGATTTTCATTTTTTTTTTACATGCCCTTGCCAAGCTTTTGAATTAGACTCTTTTGAAAACAAATGCCAAAGGAAAATACTGGGTATAAAATGAAACAAATTTAAGAACAACCCAGAGATAAGGCAGATGAGTGAACAACAACCTGTCTCATTGTGATCAGAAAAATGAGATGGACATACATCGGTCACGTGATGAGAAAAATCAGTCAGAGAATCCCAAAACAAGCTATCAAGTGGAACACAACAGGCCAAAGAAAAAGAAGTCGACCACATGAAACCGTAAAGAGGACAGTGGTAGTTGTAGTGGTAGTGATAGTATTTAGTAGTAGTAGTAGTAGTAGTAGTAGTAGTAGTATAAGCAGCGGTAGTAGTAGTAGTATAAGCAGCGGTAGTAGTAGTAGTAGTAGTAGTATAAGCAGCGGTAGTAGTAGTAGTAGTAGTATAAGCAGCGGTAGTAGTAGTAGTAGTAGTATAAGCAGCGGTAGTAGTAGTAGTAGTAGTAGTATAAGCAGCGGTAGTAGTAGTAGTAGTAGTATAAGCAGCGGTAGTAGTAGTAGTAGTAGTATAAGCAGCGGTAGTAGTAGTAGTAGTAGTAGTATAAGCAGCGGTAGTAGTAGTAGTAGTAGAGTAGTAGTAGTAGTAGTAGTAAGCAGCGGTAGTAGTAGTAGTAGTAGTAGTAGTAGTATAAGCAGCGGTAGTAGTAGTAGTAGTAGTATAAGCAGCGGTAGTAGTAGTAGTAGTAGTAGTAGTAATAGTAGTAGTAGTAGTAGTAGTAGTAGTATAAGCAGCGGTAGTAGTAGTAGTAGTAGTAGTAGTATAAGCAGCGGTAGTAGTAGTAGTAGTAGTAGTAGTAGTAGTATAAGCAGCGGTAGTAGTATTAGTAGTAGTAGTAGTAGTATAAGCAGCGGTAGTAGTAGTAGTAGTAGTAGTATAAGCAACGGTAGTAGTAGTAGTAGTATAAGCAGCGGTAGTAGTAGTAGTAGTAGTAGTAGTAGTAGTAGTATAAGCAGCGGTAGTAGTAGTAGTAGTAGTATAAGCAGCGGTAGTAGTAGTAGTAGTAGTAGTAGTAGTATAAGCAGCGGTAGTAGTAGTAGTAGTAGTATAAGCAGCGGTAGTAGTAGTAGTAGTAGTAGTAGTAGTAGTAGTAGTAGTAGTATAAGCAGCGGTAGTAGTAGTAGTAGTAGTAGTAGTAGTAGTATAAGCAGCAGCAGTAGTAGTAGTAGTAGTAGTAGTAGTAGTAGTATAAGCAGCGGTAGTAGTAGCAGCAGTAGTAGTAGTAGTAGTAGTAGTATAAGCAGCGGTAGTAGTAGTAGTAGTAGTAGTAGTAGTAGTAGTAGTATAAGCAGCGGTAGTAGTAGTAGTAGTAGTAGTAGTAGTAGTATAAGCAGCGGTAGTAGTAGCAGCAGTAGTAGTAGTAGTAGTAGTAGTATAAGCAGCGGTAGTAGTAGTAGTAGTAGTAGTAGTATAAGCAGCGGTAGTAGTAGTAGTAGTAGTAGTAGTAGTATAAGCAGCGGTAGTAGTATTAGTAGTAGTAGTAGTAGTAGTATAAGCAGCGGTAGTAGTAGTAGTAGTAGTAGTATAAGCAGCGGTAGTGGTAGTAGTATAAGCAGCGGTAGTAGTAGTATTAGTAGTATAAGCAGCGGTAGTAGTAGTAGTAGTATAAGTAGCGGTAGTAGTAGTAGTAGTAGTAGTAGTAGTATAGCAGCGGTAGTAGTAGTAGTAGTATAGTAGTAAGCAGCGGTAGTAGTAGTAGTAGTATAAGCAGCGGTAGTGGTAGTAGTATAAGCAGCGGTAGTAGTAGTATTAGTAGTATAAGCAGCGGTAGTAGTAGTAGTAGTATAAGTAGCGGTAGTAGTAGTAGTAGTAGTAGTAGTAGTATAAGCAGCGGTAGTAGTAGTAGTAGTAGTAGTAGTATAAGCAGCGGTAGTAGTAGTAGTAGTAGTAGTAGTAGTAGTAGTAGTAGTAGTAGTAGTATAAGCAGCGGTAGTAGTAGTAGTAGTAGTATAAGCAGCGGTAGTAGTAGTAGTAGTAGTAGTAGTAGTAGTAGTAGTAGTAGTATAAGCAGCGGTAGTAGTAATAGTAGTAGTAGTAGTATAAGCAGCGGTAGTAGTAGTAGTAGTAGTATAAGCAGCGGTAGTAGTAGTAGTAGTAGTAGTAGTAGTAGTAGTAGTAGTAGTAGTATAAGCAGCGGTAGTAGTAGTAGTAGTAGTAGTAGTATAAGCAGCGGTAGTAGTATTGTATAAGCAGCGGTAGTAGTAATAGTAGTAGTAGTAGTAGTAGTAGTAGTATAAGCAGCGGTAGTAGTAATAGTAGTAGTAGTAGTAGTAGTAGTAGTAGTATAAGCAGCGGTAGTAGTAATAGTAGTAGTAGTAGTATAAGCAGCGGTAGTAGTAGTAGTAGTAGTATAAGCAGCGGTAGTAGTAGTAGTAGTAGTAGTAGTAGTAGTAGTATAAGTAGCGGTAGTAGTAGTAGTAGTAGAAGTAGCGGTAGTAGTAGTAGAAGTAGCGGTAGTAGTAGTAGTAGTAGTAGTAGTAGTATAGCAGCGGTAGTAGTAGTAGTAGTATAGTAGTAAGCAGCGGTAGTAGTAGTAGTAGTATAGTAGTAGTTAGTAGTAGTAGTAGTAGTAGTATAAGCAGCGGTAGTAGTAGTAGTAGTAGTATAAGCAGCGGTAGTAGTAGTAGTATAGTAGTAGTAGTAGTAGTAGTAGTATAAGCAGCGGTAGTAGTAAGTAGTAGTATAAGCAGCGGTAGTAGTAGTAGTAGTATAAGCAGCGGTAGTAGTAGTAGTAGTAGAAGTAGCGGTAGTAGTAGTAGTAGTAGAAGTAGCGGTAGTAGTAGTAGTAGTAGTAGTAGTATAAGCAGCGGTAGTAGTATTGTATAAGCAGCGGTAGTAGTAATAGTAGTAGTAGTAGTAGTAGTAGTAGTATAAGCAGCGGTAGTAGTAATAGTAGTAGTAGTAGTAGTAGTAGTAGTAGTATAAGCAGCGGTAGTAGTAATAGTAGTAGTAGTAGTATAAGCAGCGGTAGTAGTAGTAGTAGTAGTATAAGCAGCGGTAGTAGTAGTAGTAGTAGTAGTAGTAGTAGTAGTATAAGCAGCGGTAGTAGTAGTAGTAGTAGTATAAGCAGCGGTAGTAGTAGTAGTAGTAGTATAAGCAGCGGTAGTAGTAGTAGTAGTAGTAGTAGTAGTAGTATAAGCAGCGGTGGTAGTAGTAGTAGTAGTAGTATAAGCAGCGGTAGTAGTAATAGTAGTAGTAGGAGTAGTAGTAATAGTATAAGCATCGGTAGTAGTAATAGTAGTAGTAGTAGTATAAGCATCGGTAGTAGTAATAGTAGTAGTAGTAGTAGTATAAGCAGCGGTAGTAGTAGTAGTAGTAGTAGTATAAGCAGCGGTAGTAGTAGTAGTAGTAGTATAAGCAGCGGTAGTAGTAATAGTAGTAGTAGGAGTAGTAGTAATAGTATAAGCATCGGTAGTAGTAATAGTAGTAGTAGTAGTATAAGCATCGGTAGTAGTAATAGTAGTAGTAGTAGTAGTAGTAGTATAAGCAGCGGTAGTAGTAATAGTAGTAGTAGTAGTAGTAGTAATAGTATAAGCAGCGGTAGTAGTAATAGTAGTAGTAGTAGTAGTAGTAGTAGTAATAGTATAAGCAGCGGTAGTAGTAATAGTAGTAGTAGTAGTAGTAGTATAAGCAGCGGTAGTAGTAGTAGTAGTTGTAGTAGTAACAACAGTAGCAGCAGCAGTTGTAGTTGTAGCAATAATAGTAGTAGTAGCAGCAGTAGACGTAATCGTTTTAGTTGTAGCATTAGTGCTTGTAGTCATTTTATTATTACCACCACCACCACCACCACCACAACTATTACTACTACTACTGCTGCTACTACTACACCTACTACTATTGCAATGCTATTACTACTACCACTACCACTACCGCTACTACTACTACTACTACTACTACTACTACTACTGCAATGCTACTACTACTAGTATTAGCAGTCATTGTATTAGTAGCAGCAGCATCTCAGTAGCATTGATAATACAATACAATACAATATGGCAAAATACAGTACAATACAATATGATACAATATCTGTCGTCCATAACTCATCAGCGAAAGTGTTAAGACATATAACACATTACACAGTCTAAATTAAGATGACTTGATTTTGTTTGCTGTTTCTTTGTGTGTTAAATTTTAAGTATGGAAAGATTTATTATGTCACCGAAGACCACCGCATGTTGTGGAGACAGTGATAAAACATCATAATATCAAGACAATGAAATATTAACAGACATAATTTTTACACAACGCGCCGGCAATGTGGCTCCGTTGCTACTGAATAACTAATGAGAGATTTGTTTTGTTGCGAGCTTTTCCTAAAGAGGTTTTCTTTTTAATGTCACCAGAAGGGCGGAAGTACCGGGACATGATAGCGTGTACGGATCTGCTGTCACTGACAAAAAATTGTTCAGGAATCAGGTTGTTGCATACACTTGAAACCTACTTTTTTCAGGCCAATTTGGGAAGACGGGGGGGGGGGGGTGATTTGAGAGGGAGGGGTGTGAAGACGTTGTCTGATGGGACAGTCAGCGACCCATAGATGACCAAGACTCTGTCCCACCTCTTCGTTTGTACCCGCCCGGTTAACGGGGCAAGGATCGCCATAGTCCCCCATGGTGGTGGAGTCGGCTAAAGAAGTATTGCACATCTCCCCTGCTTTTTTTTCAGGACTGAAAAAAAAACAGCCGCCATAACCCGCTCCCAGGCCGATACGATGCTGTGGCTCAACATCCTCACAGCATCGGCTGCAAAGAACACCAGCTCGCAGTTACAGGGAGATAACACAAGACATGTTTCATGCTGCTTGATGAATCCATGGAGGTTATATCTCTCTTGGCCCTCCTATCTTTGTTTTCTTCCCTTGAATTTTCCAGTCAGTGCCAAGTTCTCTAACTTCTGTCTTCTCATGATATGCCCAAGTTCTCTAACTTCTGTCTTCTCATGATATGTCCAAGTTCTCTAACTTCTGTCTTCACATGACATGCCCAAGTTCTCTAACTTCTGTCTTCTCATGACATGTCCAAGTTATCTAACTTCTGTCTTCTCATGACATGTCCAAGTTATCTAACTTCTGTCTTCTCATGATATGCCCAAGTTCTCTAACTTCTGTCTTCTCATGATATGTCCAAGTTATCTAACTTCTGTCTTCTCATGACATGTCCAAGTTATCTAACTTCTGTCTTCTCATGACATGTCCAAGTTATCTAACTTCTGTCTTCTCATGACATGTCCAAGTTCTCTAACTTCTGTCTTCTCATGATATGCCCAAGTTCTCTAACTTCTGTCTTCTCATGATATGCCCAAGAAATTTTTAACTTGTTTTCATTGTTCTGAAATTTCTTTGAGGATCCTTTCGTTTGAGGACCCTTTATGGCTGTCCAGGGTATTTGCTGCATCTTTCTCCACAACCTCATCTCCGTTGCTTCCAGTGTCCTTGTCATCATTATGTTGACTGTCCATGTTTCACAGCCATGTAGCTATACCGGCACTTTATAGCACTATAGTAATCTTTTTATCACTTTTAGGGACATTCATTCATTTGCATGTCCATTGTGGAACTTTGCCTCCCTAATAGCACTCCTGTAGGCCTCTCGGTTGTGAGCAAGATGGCCTGCTGCTGATGAATCCATTTGCAGATCATCAACGATATCTTGCAGCCATCTTCGCTTTGGTCTTCCTCTCTTTCTTTTTCCCATTATGTACCCTTCTAAGACGGTCTTTTCTAGATTATCATGACGTTTAATGTGTCCAAAATATTTAAGTTTCCTCTCTTTAATCCTCTTTACTAGTCAGCCTTCTTCAATATTAAGCTCTTGTAGTATAGATATATTTGTTCTTTTTTGTGTCCATGATATTTGAAGAACTCTTCTGTAGCATTTACATTCAAAGGCATTTATGAGTTTCTCAGCTGTTTTGTTAAGTGTCCAGGTCTCACAGGCATATTTTGCGATGGGAAAGATGCATGCCCTTAAAAATCTTATTTTTGTGAATCTGCCTGTTCCTCTCCATAGCTTCTTTAGTTGTTTTACTTTCTGAAGAGTGATAGATGTCCTCCTTTTAATTTCCCTCATTGTATCTCCATTATTAGTTAGTAGTGATCCAAGATATTTTAGGGACATTTGTTAGTATTCTTGTTCACGTCAGAGAAAGCTAATTATTTGTCCTACTTAAATCGGGACTACAATAATAATAATAATAATAATAATAATAATAATAATAATAGAAGACAGTTCAAAAGAAGGTGAAGGTTAACTGTTAATGAAAGTTGTTGACCTTTGACCTGCTGGAGTAGTTTCCCTTGTGTCATGATTTTACTAAAACAGGATTGAAATTTCTGACCGTAGGAAACAATCAAGATTTGTTTATACTGTAACAATCAGGAAAAAAGAAACAACCAAGATTTGATTATACAGTGAGGGACAGTTCTGAGCATGCTTCTTCTACAGGCAGTAAAGGTAGTACTAGTTGCAGAAGTAGTATTAGGAGTAGAAGTAGTAGTAGCAGTAGTAGAATTAGTGGTAGTAGCAGTAGTAGTAGTAGCAGTAGTAGTAGTAGTTGTAGCAATAATATTAGTGTTAATAGTAGTAGTAGTAGTAGTAGTAGTAGTAGTAGTAGCAGTAGTAGTAGCAGTGGTGTTAGTAATAGTAGTAGTAGTGGTGGTGGTAGTAGTAGTAATAGAAGTAGTAGTAGTAGTAGTAGTAGTAGTAGTAGTAGTAGTAGTAATAGTAGAAGTAATAGTAGTAGTAGTAGTAGTAGTAGTAGTAGTAGTAGAAGTAATAGTAGAAGTAGTACTAATAGTAGAAGTAGTAGTAATAGTAGAATTAATAGTAGTAATAGCAGTAGTAGTAGTAGTAGTAGTAGTAGTAGTAGTAGTAGTAGTAGTAGTAGTAATAGTAGTAGAAGCAGCAGCAGCACTAGTAGTTGTAGAACAAATAATAGCAGTAGTAGTAGATGTAATATTAGTAGTAGTAGAAGTGATAGTAATATTAGTAGTAGTAGAAATGATAGTAGTAGTATAAACAATAATAGTAGTAGTAGTATTATTATTATTAGTAGTAGCAGAAATAGTAGTATTATAATAATAGTATTAGTAGTAGTAGTAGTAGTAGAATAATAGTAGTAAAAGTAGTAGCAGTAGAAGTGGTAGTAGTAGAAGTAATATTAGCAATAGCAGCATTAGTAATAATTGTAGTAGTAGTAGTAGTCGTAGTAGTAGTAGTAATACTGGTATTAGTAGTAGTAGCAGCAGCAGTAGTCGTAGTAGAAGTAATAGTAGTAGTAGTGGTAGTAGTAGTAGTATTAGTAGTAGTAGTAGTGGTAGTTGTAGATGCAATAGTAGCAGTAGTAGTATAAGTAATAGTAGTAGTAGTTCTAGTAGTAGTAGAAGCAATATTAATAGTACTAGTAATATTAGTAGTAGTACAAGTAGTAGTAGTAGTCGTATTAGTAGTAGAAGTAGTAGTACTAGTAGTAGTAGTAGTAGCAGTAGCAGTAATAGTGGTAGTAATAGTAGTAATAGTAATAATAGTACCAGCAGCATCAGTAGCAGCAGTAGTAATACTAATAGTAGTAGTAGTAATCTTATCAACACTAGTAGTAGTAGAAGTAATAGTAGTAGTAGAAGTAATAGTAGTAGTAGTGTTAGTTGTAGTAGAAGTAGTAGTCGTAGTACTAGTAGTAGTAGTGGTAGAAGGTTTGTAGGTGTAGTAGTAGTATAAGAAGTAATAGTAGTAGAAGTAGTAGTAGTAATATTAATAGTAGTAGTAGTAGTAGTAGTAATAGTAGTAGTAGTAGTAGTAGTATTAGTAGTAGTAGTAGTAGTAGTAATAGTAGTAGTAGTAGTAAGAAATATAACATCTTGTTGGCAGAAATGCAGATGAAGACACTGACAGCAATTATTGAGGAAAGACGCTGGCGATGGCTGGGACATGTGCTCCGAATGACTGACAACTCACTACCAAGCACTAAGATGGACACCACAGGGGAGCAGAAGTAAGGGTAGACCAAATGAGACATGGAGAAGAACAACAGACAGGATGATGAGCAATAGAGAGCTCACCTTGGCAAGAGCAGAAAAAAGGCAAAGAACAGGCATTTGTGGAAAACCCTTGCGGAAGCCCCAAGTGCCATGGGCACTTAAGGTTCAGAAAGAGAGAGTAGTAGTAGTAGTAGTAGTAGTAGTAATAGCAGTAGTAGTAGTAGTAGTAGTAGTGGTAGGAGTAGTAATAATAGTAGAATTATTAATAATATTAGTAATAGTAGCAGAAGCAGCAGCAGCAGCAGCAGCAGCAGCAGTAGTAGTAGTAGTAGTAGTAGAAGTAATATTAGTAATTGTAGTAATAATAGTAGTAGTAGTAGTCGATGTAATAGTAGTAGTAACAGTATTAGTAGAAGTAGTAGTAGAACAACAAATAGTAGTAGAAGTAGTAGTAATAATAGTAATATTATTATTAGTAGTAGAAGTAATACTAGTAATAGCAGCAGACGTTGTAATAGTAGTAGTAACAGTAGTAGAATTATTAATAGTAGTAGTAATAATAGTAGTAGTAGCAGTAGTAATAGTAGCATCAGCAGCATCAGCAGTATTTAGTAGTAGTAGTAGTAGAAGTAATAGTAGTAGTAGTTGTAGTAGTAGTAGTAGAAGTAGTAGTAGTAGTAGTAATAGAAGTAGTAGTAGTAGTTATAGTAGTAGTATTGAAAGTAGTAGTAATAGTAGAAGTAGTAGTAGCAGTAGTAGTAGTAAGAGAAGTAGTAGTAGTAGTTGTAGTAGACGTAGTAGTAGAAATATTAGTAGTAGTAGTAGTAGTAGTAGTAGAAATAATAGTAGTAGTAGTAGTGGTAGTAGTAGTATTAACAGTAGTAGAAGTAAACAGAATACTTTAAAAAAACCCTGTTGTCCACGAAGTGGTAGTGATATTATTAAGTGAGGCGAATGAAAATATTTTTTGGATTACCTCTCTTGTCTTGTCTTGTCATTTTTGTTGTTGTTGTTGTTGTCTTGTTTTATGCCTTTCCTCTTATACTTTTCAGCTTTTCAGGGTCAAATATACGTCGTGATAGGGCTCTGCATCTTGTTTTGTATTATGAAACATCTAAGGTCTCTAATTATACCCGCCCCCTTCTATCTCGTGACGTGTGTGGCCTCTCTCCATGTTTCCTACATTTCTAAGTATGAATGTTTTCTGTGGTGATAGTAGATTGTCTGGTTAGTTTTCTTTGTAATCTAACAATGATTCATTATCTTACCATAAGGCAACGTGTGATGTAGAGACAGTGGTAAAAGAAGATAATATCATGATAATGAAATACAACGGAAAGTAACATACACGGAAGGATATATGTTAATTCATTTCCGTATAGAGAAATGTCATATATATATATATATATATATATATATATATATATAATATTCTGTGATAATATTTCAGCTGTTGTGTGTGGGGTGGGGGAGGGGGAGGTGTGAATGTGGCTCACTACTGCATATATTCTTTATTCATCTTGTTCCTCTCTCTTTCTCTCTCTCTCTCTCTCTTTCTTTAGTTGTAGTTACATAAAGAATATGGAGTACATGGAAAGAAAGGCTGTACCAGTTATTTACTTACTCATTTTTTTCAGTTTTTCGTGAAAATAATGTTCAATAGCAAATGCTGAATATCTGTCACTGAATGAAAGCTGTATGATGAAGGGCAGAATGATAGACGGGCCTGCGCGCCCAATTCTTAATCCTTTGAAAATAGGGTCTGTTCATTGGTTCTCTCGCCTCTCTCATTCCACTCCTATCTCTATCTCTCTCATTCCTCTCCTCTCTCTCTTTCCTCTCCTCTCCTCTCTCTCCATTCTCTCTCCTCTATCTCTCCCTTTTCTCTCCTCTCTTTCTCTCTCTCCTCCTTCTTTCTCTCCAGCTCTGTAATCCAAGTTCTCGAATCAGAACCTCCGGGAGAAACTTTGTACTCTCACGTAAACCTCTTTTCCCTCTCTCCCGTCCCGTTTATCCATTTTAATTTAATACTGGCCCATCGAAGCCGTCCAGAACGATGGCGGATAGATCACAGTTCAGTTCCCTAGACTAAACTTAATAAAGGTACCCTCACTCTCCGACCTGTATCGTTCATCTCCTGTTATATGACCCATATTCCCCTCTGGTCATGATGTCTACCATTACTATATACTCTTGTATTACAAAGACCAAAACACAGACTAGCATGCTAGTGTAAGCAAAGATAGTTATGAACGATTTTAGTGTAAGCAAATACAGTTATAAACGGATGTGGTGTAAGCAAATACAGTTATAAACGATTACAGTGTAAGCAAATACAGTTATAAACGGATGTAGTATAAGCAGAGATAGTTGTAAACGATTGTAGTGTAAGTAAAGACAGTTATAAACGATTGTAGTGTAAGCAGAAATATGTGTAAACGATTGTAGTGTAAGCAAAGACAGTTATAAATGAATGTAGTGTAAGCAATGATAGCTATAAGCGCTTGTAGTGTAAGGAAATACAGTTATAAGCGATTGCAGTGTAAGCAAAGTTAGTTACAAGCAATTGTAATGTAAAGAAAAATAGTTATAAACGATTGCAATGTAAGCAAATACAGTTATAAACGGATGTAGTGTAAGCAAATGCAGTTATAAGCGATTGTAGTGTAAGCAAAGATAGTTGTAAACGACTGTAGCGTAAGCAAAGATAAACGATTGTCACATGAAACAGTAATCTGTATTTGTGTATTTTTTCTTTGTCCTGAAGGCCGTGGAGGGGGGCCCTTGCAGTCTGGCCCCATAGACTTAACCCTATCCATCCTAATGTTTAATCTGCCACTGATCCGACTCTCAACATAGAGAACCCACTGGACTACCCCCCCCCTCCAAAAAAAAAAAGAATGTACCGAATGGGCCACCATTCCTCCCTCTTATGGCTTGCACGTTGGCGTACTTCTGAATACACTATTAATAAAAAAAATGCCTTGGAAGTTTGTGGTAAATTTTCTCCATTAGCCATTTCGCCTGATGTTTCCTCCATTTGGTCGGCCCCCCCCCCCTCTTCTATTAGCCTCCGTCGTCTTATGATCTTTGACCTTTCCAGTGCTTGTTAGGTCCTCTAGCTTGATACGAGTATAATGCGTATTAATTATTAATGCGTAAACTTATTTCCATTAATATTGCCTGCACGTATGTCATCATCATCATCATCATCATCATCATCATCATCATTCATTCCTTGGGAGCATAGTCCACGGATAAAGGCTCTCCAGTCATCCCTGTTCTTGGAATTATTCTCCGCTTCCTTCCATGTGCATCCCTTGTCTCTGAGCACTGTCATAATTTCTCTTCTCCAAGTTAGTTTAGGCCTTCCTCGTTTTCTATTTCCTTGATGAATCCATGTCAGTACCTGCACGTGTGTTCTAACTGGAGATTATATTGTGGTTGTGGTAATACTACATTTACTATTGCGCAGTATGCAGCCAGTGCCTTCGTCTAACATTAAGATATTGGTACGTACCTTCAATGGGCTCTCCACTGGTGATTCTAGGCGACCTTGACCTCGTGTAGATCTTGAATGCGGCCGAATTTGGCTGGTAGCGGGACGCAGCCCCGACCAAGTAGCTACAATGGCTACTGGCGTCTGTGGATTGTGACGACGCGCCTGGCACGAGAGTGGTCAAGACAAAACCAAATATAATAAATCCAGCGTTGGCCATTTTGCCTCGCCTGATCCGTTGCTTGGTAACGGAGATCTTCTTTTAACTCTCAAGGATGCTGGTGGACACGCGACAAAAACCTGCAGAGGGCGCTCTGCTTCCGTTTACCTTCTACCGTTTCGCTAAGAAACACATCCGGCCAGTTAGGACCCACAGTCACACAGAAATCCAAGCTGGTATCCGAGCAGATATACAGCCATGTATAACTTGGCCAGGGTGAAGAAAAAAAAAACTGAAAAAATTGTGCGGGTTGTCTTAACAGTGACGTAATAAATTTATGACCTTCTCTTGTCTTCGCTGCGCGAAAACATAACATTGCCAGATTTATTCGCACAAATGTAATACTTTTAGCCTTCGTTTTTAGCATTTTGACACATAACTTCTCTGTTTGGCCCAGAACTTGAAGTAAATCTAAACAGCAGTAAGATGGTGATATTACATAAGGCAGATGCGCCAAAGTGTAACATGTAATGTAATTTTGTAATGTTCAATAAACTGGAAAGATGTCAACACAAGTACATAAATTCAGTTAGCTCGAAACAATAGAAACAAAGAGAAGAAGAAGAAGAAGAGAAAAAGAAGAAGAAGAAGATGGTTGAGGAAAAGGAGGAGAAAGAAACGAAGGAGGAAGAGGAGAAGGAAGAGGAGCAAAGAAGAAGAAGAAAAAGGTTGAGGAAAAGGAGGAGAAAGAAACGAAGGAGGAGGAGGAGAAGGAAGAAGAGCAAAGAAGAAGAAGAAAAAAGAAGAGGAAGAAGAAGAAGAAGAAGAAAAAAGGTTGAGGAAAAGGAGGAGAAAGAAACGAAGGAGGAGGAGGAGAAGGAAGAGGAGCAAAGAAGAAGAAGAAAAAAAAGAAGAAGAAGAAGAAAAAAAGTTGAGGAAAAGGAGGAGAAAGAAACGAAAGAGGAGGAGAAGGAAGAAGAGCAAAGAAGAAGAAAAAGGTTGAGGAATAGAAGGACAAAGAAACGAAGGAGGAGGAGGAGAAGAAAGAGGAGCAAAGAAGAAGAAGAAGCAGAAGAAGAAGAAGAAATAGTAGTAGAAGAAGAAAGCTACTGTCTCCGCCGTAGTGTGTTTATTAAGTTTCTTTTCTGACTGGCTTTCTTTAGCCATTCCTCATTTATTATTTTGGTTGTCCTTGATATTCTTAACATTCTTCGTAGGAACCGCATTTCAGTTCCCTCAAATAACTCTCGCTGTTGTCTTTGTTAGTGACGAAAATGTATATTTTGTTTCTCAGACATTTTACTAAATATGTGACTGGCAGGATGTTTCCAAGGTAAAAAAGTAAAATCCCTGGTCCCAAGCCATCAGGGCGTATTGAGAATATGGTGTTATTCCTGTATGTCCAAGACCTTCGGCGCATGAAAGTGTGACGTCTCCAGTATCACACCTGGCCGCATTTACCTTTCCAGGTATCTCTCTCGTCACTGAACAGTAAGAAAATAGAAACGATGTTCAAGTCCAGAAAGAAAGCAATGTACAAAACAAAGGAATAATAATAAAACAAGTGCACAAATTCTAGTGTCTTGGTACAGTGATAACATCAGATGGTAGGTGTACCACAGAGGTAAAAAAAAAAACAGAATATAGCAAGCACAGGTAGCATCTCAGAAAATGAAATCTATTTTGTGCAGTCCATCTTTGTCAACAGATACTAAAATAAGGGTTTTGAAACGCCACGGCGAGCCAGGTCTAGTATATGGAAGCGAATGTTTACTTTTGTCAGCGTCTTGTTCTAGTGTCAGGGAAGTTCTATACCTTTTTCTTGCTTTCCTCTCCATATTTCTCTGTCGCTATTCGATGTTACTATTTTATTTACAGTATATTTTCATAATACTAATAACAACAACAATACCCGTTACTTGCAAGGTCATGCTACAGCAGGAAAGGGAGATGTAGACCAAGAGATCTTAGATGGCTTGACAGAATGGCGTAGGAGAGTCACAACAAAAGAACTGATGAATAACATGAAAGATCGGAAACTGTGGAGAGACGAAGTTGCCAACTCCTCCAGGCACGGCACATGATGATGATGTTGATGACGATGACGATGAGATTTCTGTGGTAGCCATTTATAGATACTGGCTGGACCCCGGGACTTTTTTAGTATGTACCAATAAAAAAAAAACCCACTGCCAGGATTTGAACCCGGTATCAACGAATTAGTAAACCAAGTGACTAACTACTCAGCCAACCTGGCCAGGATTATGCACAGGGTGAAGAGGAAAAAACTAGCCTTTTAAAAAATGTGACGTGCCAACAAAAGCTCTTTACATAAAAGAGACATGGAGTTTTCCCATTGTCTGTCATAACAATAGAGTCTTAAAAAATCTGTCGTTGAAGGATTATCGTTCCATTGCCTTTAGTCTTCCTTGCATGCTGTAGTTCACCCTACTTCAGGTAAGAGAGCGCGTTTAGGAAGCAGTTAGAGACTATTTGTCTAAAAATGAAGGCTAAATATGGAAGAACTATTTTTCTTACCCGGACATGACACAGGCGGTATGTCATGGGAAGATAGCTGAATCTATAAGCCACTGTGTGACGCTAACACACAACACACGACCTGACACCAACAAATTGGAGGCACAGAAACGAGTACACCTGTTTATTCTGAAACTCATCGGTGTCGTCTTAAAGGTGTGCTGCTTGTTTTACAACCATAGCTAAGCGTTGTAACAACACACACAAAATATGCATACATCTCAGAAATGCAACATCTATAAAACATATAAGAAAATATACTCCGGAATAAAAGATGCAAGAAAATATACTCAGCAATGCAACATCCATAAAACAAACAATAAAACATACTCAGTAATACAACATTCACATAACATACAAGAAAATATACTCAGAAATACAACATCGACAAAACATAAAAAAAATATACTCAGCAATGCATTCATTGACCAACTTCAATACTTACTGCTTATCAAGACTGCTTTTAGCCCTTTAATAAAATTCTTATCTGGAGAAAGTTAACAGACACGCAATAGCATCTTTTGAACTAGAAGACAGTTTTGAGGCAAGGCGATGTTCGTTATGTACACGACCTGCTTCGCCCGGGTAGTTGGTACGAAGAAAGTGACGTACTCATTTAGCACTTCGCTCTTTTTTTACTTTACCAGTTTTCTATAGAGGAGCAATTTGCTATTTTTTTTACTCTATCAGTCTCTTATAGAGGAGCAATTTGCTTTTTTTAAAAACTCTATCAGTCTCTTATAGAGGAGCACTTCGCTATTTTTTTTTTACTCTATCAGTCTGTTATAGAGGAGCATTTTGCTCTTTTTTTTTACTCTACCAGTTTGCTACAGAGGAGCACTTCGCTCTTTTTTAAATTCTATCAGTTTTCTATAGAGGAGCACTTCGCTCTTTCGACTCTACCAGTTTGCTATAGAGGAGCACTTCGTTCTTTTTTTATTCTATCAGTTTTCTATAGAGGAGCACTTCGCTCTTTCGACTCTACCAGTTTGCTATAGAGGAGCACTTCGCTCTTTTTTTTCCTCTACTAGTTTGTTATTTTCTCCAGAGAAATGCTTAAAGCAGTCGATGAAAACACGCTGCAGTACCTGCTACATCTGCGCAATGAAGTGTGTTCAAACGAATCCCCAACAAAAGATTGGAGAGAAGGCTTTATCTGTAAACTGCCTAAAAAAAGGAGGGATTTATCTGACTGCAATAACTGGAGTGGTATCACCCTGCTATCAATGCCAGGAAAACCCTTTTGCAGTTTGCTTATAGAAAGACTAAGGAAATCATTGGATGTCAAACTTAGAGAAGAACAGGCAGGGTTCAGACTAGTCCTGCATGAACCATACGCTCAGAACTATCATAGAGGAATCAATAGAACTTCAGTCCCATCTCATCATCAACTTCGTGGACTTCCTTCGAAACCTCCACCGACCCACACTGTGGAAACTTCAAATGTCTCTGAGAGGGATTTCTGAAAAGCAGTGCAAAAGTGTTTTATTCCCCATCCCGCCTCTCTCTCTCTCTCTCTCTCTCTCTCTCTCTCTCTCTCTCTCTCTCTCTCTCTCTCTCTCGTAAAGTCCCTGCCGACAGGCGTAGGATATCATGTCCTTCCATTACCCTCGGTCCCTTGTGCATCTCAACAGGCTTGTCACTGAGCATTTCCCATGCCAGGTTGCCAAACCATCAAACATCTTTTCTCTCTGTCTACCTCTGCTTCTTCTACCTTCCATCTTCCCTGTTGCCATAAAGTGCTCTAGCCCGTCTCTCCTCCAGACATGGTCCACAAATTTAAACTGTCGTTTTCTGGTCTTTGTTATAGTTTTCCTTTCTTTTTTTTGTGTGTGGCTCTTTCAGAACTTCTTCCTACTATATTTATCAGACATTCTACTTTTATCCACTATAGGCCCCACCCTCCCACGAGGCCCTCGGGCCCTGCTTTCAAACAAAGGAAGCTCTCAGGCACCGTAGCTGTGCATCAGCTGGAGGCAACCCACCACGAGCCCCCCCCCCCCCCCCCCGATTTTGCTTTAAAACAGAAGTTCTCGGGGCCCCGAAGCTGTGCACCAGCTGGAGCCATTCCCCTACCTCCCACCTCCCCCACGGTCCTCTGCACACTGCTTTAAAACAGGGGAAGTTCTCGGGGCCCCGAAGCTGTGCACCAGATGAAGCCACACCCCACTCCTCCCCCACTAAGTCTTGTCTGTACACCTGAAAGTCTAAAAAAGTAGCAGGGGATGTCAGAAAGTGGGTGGACTAAAGAACCTCAACTCCGGAGTTTTCTTACCAGGTTAGCTCCCCTAGACTGTAACTCTCGAGTCACCCAAAAGGCAGAGTGATTTATATAGATTGGCTGTATTATACTCTACCTCTCCCTCCCTCCCTCTCTCTCTCTACACCTCTTTCTATCGGGCTTTCTACCTCCCTCTCTACCTTTCACTAACCTCTCTCTCTACCTCTCAATCCACCCTCTCTCTGTCTACCTCCCTCCCTCTCTACTTTTCTCTCTAACTCTACCTCCCCCTCTCTCCTCTATCTCTACCTCTCTCCCTCCCTCACTCTATCCTCACTCTCTCTCTCCTCCAGTCTACCTCTCTCTACCATCCATCTTTTCTCTCTCTGTCTCTCGCATGAGGCTACCGGTAGCAAGAGATTTCCACCTCTCTCTGTCCTTCCCTGTTTTCTTGCATGTCTCCCATGTCAGTCCTTTGTTTACCAGCATTTTCTCTTTGGCTCGTCCCTTGCTTCTTTTAGCCTGTAGAGTCCACATCAAATCTATTCGTGGTAAGAATCTATCTGGACTTCTCTGTCTGTTTCTATCTGTTTATTTATATTTCTGAAAATGTGTCACACACCTGTATGTATTAATGATGTAACTCGTCCATAGCTGAGTCTAAAGTCATCTCATTTCAGGGGTAAATACTTGACATAATATTATATTAATTTAGGAAACATGTATATTTTATTTACCTTTTTCCGCTACACACTCGATACCTACATAAATGTATAGCAGAGAGATTGTACATTGTACAAGGGAAGTAAGAAAGAAAAGAAAACAAATACAAGGGAAGTAAGAAAGAAAATAACTGCGGCCATTCTTACAAGGGAGGAAACCAGGTTATTTAAGACGAATCAGAAAATGTGAGTTTTCTTTCTATTCCGAAAAGATGATGATATTGATTATGGTGATGATGATGATGATGATGATGAAAAATTAAACACTTCACTTTTTTTGTTATCCTCCATGTAAGAAATACAGGCACAAAACCAGAAAAGGTAAGTGTTTAATTTTTCATCTATTTTTTTTTGGTGTTTTTGCCTGTTGTGTTGTTTTTTTGATGTGATCAGTGAAGAGGGCTTTTGCCGAAATATTGGATTGTTGTATGTTCTTCATTTATATATGCTCATTGTGCTCCATACTACAAGAACTTAATATTGAAGAAGGCTGGCTAGTAAAGAGGATTAAACAGAGAAAACGTAAATATTTTGGAAATATTAAACGTGATGATAATCTAGAGAAGACCGTCTTGGAAGGGTACATAATGGGAAAAAGAAAGAGAGGAAGACCAAGGCGAAGATGGCTGCAATACATCGTTGGTGATCTGCAAATGGGTGCATCAGCAGCAAGCCATCTTGCTCACAACCGAGAGGCCTACAGGAGAGCTGTTAGGGAGGCAAAGTTCCGCAAGGGACATGCAAATAACTGATTGACTGACTGACTGACGTTGTGCTCTCTGTTATTCTTTATTCTGTTCACCCTCATCACACATTATATCTTTTTGTAAAAACTGAATCAAACCAAACATCTCTGTCTACTTTCATTACTAGAACCAGTTGTACTCCCAATCGTCTCTTACTCTCTCAAGACCAAAGAGAAGATTGGAGAGAAATATACGTATATGCTCCTGTTAAAAAAAAGACATGTATTCCATGCACATCGTGTCAATAACATTGGAGGGGAATTGTCAGACAGTACAGCACATAAAGTATTCATGCTCAGAGCTGTAGGAAACAGAGAGAGAGAGAGAGAGAGAGAGAGAGAGAGAGAGAGCGAGAGAGAGAGAGAATGAATGAATGAATAATCTTTTTTTTAAAGGGTAAAGAAGAGAGAGAGAATAATAATCTTTAATTTTAAAGGGTAAATAAGAGAAAGAGAATGAATGAATGAATGAATGAATGAATAATCTTTATTTTTAATGGGTAAAGAAGAGAGAGAGAGAGAGAGAGAAGGAGAAAGAGAGAGAGGTTGCCCAGGAGTTAGGAAATTACAGAAACCTTAAATAATATATGAATGAATGAATGAATGAATGAAATCTGTATTTTTAACGGGTAAAGAAGACAGAGAGAGAGAAAGAGAGAGAGAAGGAGAAATAGAGAGAGTCCGGCCAGGAATTAGGAAATTACAGAAACCTTAAATAGCCCATTATATGAAACGAATCGGCTAACCAGATCAAGACGTCTACTTGTCATTTCAACACTGAAAAGTAATGTGAGGAAGACGACAAGACATGACAGGACAAGACAAAGGGAGTTGTAGACAACCCTTTAAAGGGAAACGACAGGGAATGATGACGTGATGGCGAATTTACACTGTCCCTAATTTGTTTGTTTGTTTGTTTGTTTTGAAAGGCAAAGGTGCAGATGATTGTATATCGGAGTGACGTATATCGAGGAGTCGATGTAGTTCATATATGGTTGCTTTATCCAGGGTCGATAATTCTAGTATTATGGTGATTCTAACCCAACCACGGAGTAATGTCCCTGGAATAAAATGTAGCGTGACCAGTTTTTTGCTGCTAATTGCAACGGGGATATGGAGCCGTTAGCTTTTGTGCTCATGATGATGATGATGATGATGATGGCGATGATGATGATGATGATGAAAGTTGTGCCTAAGACTGACAGCGCCTCCGAAGAAATGAGAAAAGAAAGAGAAGAAAAAAAGTCGGCTGCTTTTAGATAAGAAGGTACATCATCATCATCATCATCATGTGCTGTGGCGATGGTGATTGGCGGTCATGCTTCTACTGACGTTTTCTATCAGCTCAGCTGGTGACCTTTTATTGTGCCATCGTGTCAGAGTGTCCACGACTTTTTTTCTGCTGGTCTTTTCCAGCCTCTCTTCCCATTTATCATATGCTACAGAAGAGTTCTCCAAATATCATGGACACAAACAAAGAACAAATATATCCATACTACAAGAACTTAATATTGAAGAAGGCTGGCTAGTAAAGAGGGTTAAAGAGAGAAAACTTAAATAGTTTGGACACATTAAACGTCATGATAATCTAGAGAAGACCGTCTTGGAAGGGTGCATAATGGGAAAAAAGAAAGAGAGGAAGACAAAGCCGAAGGTGGCTGTAAAACATCGTTGATGATTTGCAAATGGATGCATCAGAAGCAGGCCATCTTGCTTACAACCGAGAGGCCTACAGGAGTGCTTTTAGGGAGGCAAAGTTCCACATGGGACATGCAAATGAATGAATGAATGATACTTGTATTAAATCGAGTGTGTGGGAAGAATGAAAGATGGAGTGATGAAGGGCAGAATGTAAGACGGGCCTGTGTGCCCAATTCTTTACCCTTTAAAAATAAAGATTCATTCATTCATTTTTTTTTAAAAACAGACCAGTCGTGGAAACTAAACAACTCTACTAGACTGACTGGGGCACCGGGGTAGCGAAGCGGTTAGTGTATAATGCTGTCATGACAAGGTTGTTGGTTCAAAATCGTCCCAGCCACTCACCTGTAGGAGTGATTTCCAGCATTGTCTGTGGAGGATTTTATCCACTAACATTTGTCTAAAGCAGAGGAGAGGGAGGGAGGGAGGGGGAAGGGAGGGATGGAGGGAAGGAGGGATTCAGTATTTTTGTGGGGGGGGGGGGGGCAATTAGAAAAACAAAAATAATGAAATTTCCCGTTAAACAAGAAAGAAAAATATACGTAGAAGGAACAGCTGTTTAAAAGTACACCAATTTGCATACCTCGGCAGCTACATAGACCAGTCTGATGACACCAGAAAGAAAGTTAGAATTAGAATTGCAAAAGCGGCATTCAAAAGTTATATTCATAAAAACCAAGTTAAGATTATTCAATTCAAATGTAATATCCACCCTCATTTATGCACGTGAAAGCTGGAAAACAACTAAAGAAATTGACAATAAAATATGAAAACAAATGCCTAAGGAAAATACTCGGTATAAAGTGTACTGAATTAAAGAACAACGCAGAGATAAGGCAGATGATTGAACAACAACCAGTCTCATGGGTGATCAGAAAAAGCGATGGGCATATGTCGGTCATGTGATGAGAAGAATCAGCCGAAGAATCCCCAAAACAAGCTATCAAGTGGAACACAACCTGACGAAGAAAAAGAGGTCGACCACGTGAAACTCTGAAGAGGACATTGTTAAGAGAGGTCAAATTAGTGGGCATAAAATGCCTTGATGAGGTTGAAAAACTTGCAGAAAACAGGAAAACTTGGCGAAATACCATGTGAGCCCTATGTGACGTTTAACGGCACGGGAAGGACGTAAGATGTAAGAATTAGAATATATTTATACTACACCTGTTCAAAACTTGGCTGACTGCGATGGGAGGGGGGTGGGGTGGGGTGGGGCGTGGGTGGAGGGCATAAAAAATATTTTATACGTTCAGATGGGACATGATCCAATAAAAAAAAAGGTTGGGAAACATTGGTCTAATGAAACGAACTTGCAAAGGATAAATGACCGTCTTGTATATATAGTGCAAAACAAAAAAAAAAACCAAAAAAAAACCCAAAGATCTTCACATCTTCATTAGCTACAAAGAGCAAAGATCCTCGGTTACATTTACAGTGCCAGTAACAGCTGAGAAACTCTTAAATGCCTTCGAATGTAAATGCTACAGAAGAGTTCTTCAAATATCATGGACACAAAAAAAAGAACAAATATATCCATACTACAAGAACTTAATATTGAAGAAGGCTGGCTAGTAAAGAGGATTAAACAGAGAAAACTTAAATATTTTGGACATATTAAACGACATGATAATCTAGAGAAGACAGTCTTGGAAGAGTACATAATGGGAAAAAGAAAGAGAGGAAGACCAAGGGGAAGATGGCTGCAAGAGATTGTTGATGATCTGCAAATGGATGCATCAGCAGCAGGCCATCTTGCTCACAACCGAGAGGCCTACAGGAGTGCAGTTTGGGACACAAAGTTCCGCAAGGGACATGCAAATGAATGAATGAATGAATGAAAGTAACAGCAAAGGAATCCTAACTTGCTCACGCGTCTATGTGTTTGTTTCCTAATACTCACCTTCTATGGGATATCCCGCTGTGACTTCCCTTGCCCTAGATCTTGTGTATATTTTGAACGCTGACCCCGTGAACTTTGACGGACTCGCACCCCCACCTTGACGCAGCAGATATTCGCAGTACGGGAACACATCCGTCGGAGATTCCTGGCACGTCACATATTTTTGTGTAAACATCACCGCAAAAATCCATGACGTCATTACGGACACCGTTACTCTGTTCATTAAGTGGTTCCCCATGATGACCTAGTTCTTGAAGGCTTTACCAAACAACTCGAAGAACATACAAGATGCAAGGATCAAAGATTCTGTGTGGTTTTCCTTTGTAAAGTTGCACTATAAATAGAAATCAAGACTTAGGGGATTCCTCTCTTACCTCGTGCGTCTAAAGAAAATGGAAGCGATTCTTGAAGACTATAAATTGCTGGAAAAGCTGATTCCAACAGAAACTGTTGTAGAATATATCATCCGACTCGATGGACATGATTCATCCTGCCGAACAAAATTGAAGAAATATAAGAAATGTTTTAAAATGTCAAATATTTTTATAAATAGTAATGCATTCTGTGAATTAATTATTATATATTTGGAGTCCAAAGTCCAGAACATATCCTTCGAGAGTGCCCAAACACATGCGGAAATGAGGCGAGAGAGATGGTCAGAGGACACAAGCTTTGGGTCTCCTATCAGGATCTGGAGAGGATTTCAAGCTTTGCCATGTCAACAGGGATTAGGATCTGATGTGACTAACAACATCGAACGCAGAAGAACTACACTACACTACACCACACTACACTACACTACACTACACTACACTACACTACACAACACCACACTACACTACACTACACTACACTACACTACACCACACTACACTACACCACACTACACTACACTACACTACACTACACTACACCACACTACACTACACAACACCACACTACACTACACCACACTACACTACACTACACCACACTACACCACACTACACTACACTACACTACACTACACCACACTACACTACACTACACTACACTACACCACACTACACTACACTACACCACACTACACTACACCACACTACACTACACCACACTACACTACACTACACTACATACACTACACCACACTACACTACACTACACTACACTACACTACACTACACTACACTACACCACACTACACTACACTACACTACACTACACTACACCACACTACACTACACTACACTACACTACACTACACTACACTACACCACACTACACTACACCACACTACACTACACTACACTACACTACACTACACTACACTACACTACACTACATTACACTACACTACACTACACTACACTACTCAACACACTACGCAACATCACACCACACCACACTACACTACACTACACCGCACCACACTACACTACACCACACTACACTACACTACACTACATTACACTACACTACACTACACTACACTACACTACACTACACTACACTACACTACACTACATTACACTACACTACACTACACCACACTACACCACACTACACTACACTACACTACATTACACTACACTACACTACACTACACTACACTACACTACACTACACTACATTACACTACACTACACTACACCACACTACACTACACTACACTACACTACACTACACTACACTACACTACATTACACTACACTACACTACACTACACTACTCAACACACTACGCAACATCACACCACACCACACTACACTACACTACACCGCACCACACTACACTACACCACACTACACTACACTACACTACATTACGCTACGCTACACTACACTACATTACACTAAATTACACTACAATACACTACACTACACTAGAATACACTACATTACAATACATTACACTACATTTTACTATATTATGCCACGCTATGCCGTACTGTACTTCACTGTGCTGTGTTGAATTGTACTATATAGGTATACTTTTTTTCCTCATTGAAACCAGTGCACTTTCCTTTTCCAGAAATTGAAAATAAGCACACTACGAAAGTGAAAAGTAAACATTTGAAATGCTTATATTTATGCAAGTGTTTCTTTTCTTCTAATTATGCATGTATAAAAACAATGTATACAAAATATTTTATCATATATTTACATAAAATAAACGAAACATGAATTCTTCTGACAGCCACGTTTCTCAGGTGGGCGTGATAATGTTAATACGGGGACAGGTGAAAATTGTCTCGTAAATATTTGGCGTCAGAGACTCACCTGTCTAACGGGGCAGGGACCGCTATAGTCCCCATGTTGGTGGAGTTTGTTAAAGAAGTATTGAACACCTCCTACTTTTTAGCTGCACTTCAGGACTACACCACGCCACACCACACCGCACTGCACCACATCACGCCACACTACACTACACCACGCCACACCACACTGCACCACATCACGCCACACTACACTACACCACGCCACACCACACTGCACCACATCACGCCACACTACACTACACCACACCACATTGCACCACATCACGCCACACTACACTATACCACACCACATTGCACCACACTGCACCACATCACGCCACACTACACTACACCACACCACGCTACACTACACCACGCTGCATCACATCACGCCACACCACACTGCACCACGCCACACTACACCACACTGCACCACATCACGCCACACTACACTACACCACGCCACACTACACTACACCACGCCACACTGCACCACACCACACTGCACCACATCACGCCACACTACACTACACCACACCACACTGCACCACATCACGCCACACTACACTACACCACACCACACTGCACCACACCACGCCACACTACACTACACCACGCCACACTGCACCACACCACACCACACCGCACCACACCACACCACGCCACACTACACCACACCACACTGCACCACACCACACCACGCCACACCACACCACACTGCACCACACCACGCCACGCCACACTACACCGCACTACACCAAACATACGAATAAGACAACGAAAATAATGATTCTGTCTTACGCATGGATAAATCTTATCTTATATATCTTATATCCTTCTCGTGCCGTTAAACGTCACATAGGTCAGTAATTTACATATATTCCGGCATATTAGCCTCACTGGAAAATAAGACGCACTGGCATATAAGACGCATTCATAATTTGGCAACAATTTTTCGGAAATGAAATACATAGCCCCCCTCCTCCATTTTTTTAATAACGAAAAAAAAAGGTCCCTGGGTCCACCCAGCCTCTAAAAACTGGGTACCAGAGATACCTGGGAAGGTAAATGCAACCAGGCGTGACATTGATCACATCACACTTTAATCTGCCGATGGTCTTGACAAAATACCGACTAAACGCCGTATCCTTAATATCCCTCAATGGCATGGAAACGGGGATTTTTACCTTTATCTTATCCTTTAATTTTCACCTTTATCTTATCCTTTAACAGCCATGGTATCCACCATATTAATCATTTTAGCAATGGTTTATTGAATCTACTGGTTACCACTGACAGTTTATACACCCGGTACATGCGAGACTAACGAAATCGTTGTTTACCTTTGTGTAAGATGTTAGTCACGTAAGTGTCTTCGAATGTAAATGCTACAGAATAGTCCTTCAGATATCATGGACGCAAAAAAGAACAAATATATCCATACTCTCTCTCTCTCTGAACCTTAAGTGCCCAGGGCACATGGGGCTTCCGCAAGGGTTTTCCACAAATGCCTGTCTTTCGCCTTTTTATCTGCTCTTGCCCAGGTGAGCCCTCTATTGCTCAACATCCTTTCTGTTGTTCTTCTCCATGTCTCTTTTGGTCTACCCTTACTTCTGCTCCCCTGTGGTGTCCATCTTAGTGCTATTTTTGGTAGTGAGTTGTCAGTCATTCGGAGCACATGTCCCAACCATCGCCAGCGTCTTTCCTCAATAATTGTTGTCAGTGGCTTCATTTGCATTTCTGCCAATAAGATGTTATTTCTTATGGTGTTTGGCCAAAATATTTTTCTAATTCTTCGTAAACATTTAGTCTGGAAAGAATTCAACTTGTTTTCTATGGTTTTGGTGATTTTCCAGCATTCACTTCCATAGAGTAGTACACTTAGAACATTACTCTTAAATATCCTGATTTTCATATTTATGCTTAGTTTATTTGATTTCCATATATTCTGTAGCATTGCAAAAGCCTGGTTTGCTCTAGTAAGTCTGCTGTTGATGTCCTCTGTGCTGTCTCCATTTTCTACTACTCTGCTGCCAAGGTATACAAATTCGTTGACCTCCTCCACTAACTTGTTATCTACTCTGAGTACATTTCTGTTGTTCACATTTTGCTTCATTAACTTTGTCTTTCCTACGTTGATCTTTAGTCCTATGTTGTTTGCATTCTGGGTTAACTTGTTTATTTTATCTTGCATATCTTTGTGACTGCTTGATAATAGACAAATGTCGTCCGCAAAGTCAAGGTCCTCCAGCACTGTGTCAAGGGTCCATTGTAATCCTCTGCGTTTGTCTGATGTTGCCTCCTTCATTAACCAGTCTACTGCCAAGATAAATAATGTTGGTGATAGTACACATCCCTGTTTCACTCCTGTTTGTACCCTAAAGCTGCTGGAGGTATGTTCTCCACAGATAACTTTGCACTGAAAACCCTCGTATAGGGCTTTGATTACATTAACTATTTTATGGGGGAGGCCATGCCATCTTAGGATTTTCCACAGTGCATCTCTGTTGACACTGTCAAAGGCTTTCTCAAAATCTATGAATAATGCATATGTTGTGCTATGCCACTCATTTGCCTGATCCATACTATAAGAACTTAATATTGAAGAGGGTTGGGTAATAAAGAGGATAAAAGAGAGAAAACTTAAATATTATGGACATATTAAACGTATGAGAATTTAGAGAATACCGTCTTGGAAGGGTACATAATAGGAAAAAGAAAGAGAGGAAGAACAAGGCGAAGATGGCTGCAAGATATTGTCAGCGGTCTGCGAATGGATGCACCAGCAGCAGAGCATCTTGCTTACAACCGAGAGGCCTACAGGAGAGCTGTTAGGGAGGCAAAGTTCCGCAAGGGGCATGCAAGTTACTGACTGACTTTAAGATGTTAACTTTAAAATAGCAATGGTAGTCTCCCATTTACAGCATTACGATACCGTAATAACTGGGAATTTTTTACGTTATTTATTATTTGGCTTTAGTATTCAACTGATGATTCCGGTGAGAAAGTCCAGCTCTAGACTAAACTGGTACAACGAAAACCACAGTGTCACGCAATCCCGCTTCTGTGACCCACCGATAATATAAGCCCAAGCCCGACAATGCTCTGAGCCTCCATCCTAAATGAGACTATCGCGAGAACCACAGGAGTAAATTCAGTAGGAGCACGGGGCGATCTTGGTGCTAGAAGCGAACGAAGGAGAAGAAGAGAAGAAGAAATGATGATTCGCCCATCCCCCCCCCCCCAAAAAAAAAATAGAGGAACAAAATATTCATTAATTCCTTCATGTGACGTGTCATGTCCAGAACTTTGTCCCTCTCACAGCCTCCCTGAATGCAATACGCTCTTGCGTCAGCTGACCGGCGTCTTGCAGTGATGACGCATTCAGACTGTCCGTGATGTCCTGAGTCCACCTACGGTAAGGCTGTCCCTTTTCTCTTGTGCCCGGGCACTATGCCTTCTACTATCATCTTCTCCATAAAAAATATTACAGTAAACAAATAAGGTAAATCAATAAGAGTAAAAAAAACAAATAAGGCAGTGATATGGAGCAATATTTTAAGACATCGGTCTCTTAAAGAAAAATAAGGCAAAATTCCTGTTTCCATGTCATTAAGGCATGCTAGGGATACATACAACGCAAACCCCCATATTTCCATGAAAGTTTGATGTGGTCCGTATCACACTTGGTTGCATTTACCTTCCCAAATTTCTCTGGTACCCATTTTTAGAGACTGTGTGAACCCAGGGGCCTTTGTGGTGTGGGTGGTACCCAGAAAAAAAAACCCTACTGGAACTTGAACCAGGTGCCACCTGACTAGTAAACCGAGTGCCTAACCACTCGGCCAACCTGGACGAGGCTGTCGGTTGCTTATATACAAGTATAATCACAATTTGAACACTTATTTCCTTCATTCTGGAGCAGTCGGGAGGCTAGAGAGTCAGGCACAGAAGTTTAAGTGTTGGTTTAATGCCGGTATCTTCTACCATGCGGGGATAAGACACCGGGGGTAGGTTTTAGATCTTTGTATGTTTCTGTGGGGGAGAGGGCGGGCGGGAGGGGGACACGGTACATCTCGGTTTTCTGTTAACAAGATAGCTTCGAAGGAGACGGTCAGCGAACAACAACACCAACAACAGTAGTAAAAGCAACAACAACAACAACAACAGTAGGAACAGCAGCATTAGCAACAAAAATAACAATAACAGCAGCAATATGAACACCAACAGCAGCTGCAATAGCAGCAGCAGCAACAACAACAGCAATAACAACAAAGACAAAGCAGCCGCAAGAACAGCAACATCACCAACATCACCAGCAGCAACATCAACAAAACAACAGCAACAGCATCAGTAACAACAGCAGTAACAGCAAAAACAAAACAGCCGCAAGAACAGCAAGAACAGGAACATCAGCAACACCAACAGCAACATCAACAAAAAGAACAGTAACAACATTAATATCAACAACAATAATAACAACAACAAAACTAAAGCAGCTGCAAGAACAGCAGCAGCAGCAACAACAACAACAACAACAACAACAACAACAACAGCAACAACAACCACAGCAATAACAAGAAAAACAAAGCAGCCGCAAGAACAGCAGCAACAACAACAACAACAACAACAACAGCAACAACAATATCACCAAAAACAACAGCAGCAACAAAACAACAAAAACAACATCAACAACATCAACAACAACATCAGCAAAAACAACAGCAACAGCAAACAAAAAAAAGCAACAGCAAGAAGAACAAAATAGTTCAGCACAAGAATTACAACAAAGAAACATTAAAATTACACATTTTTCTAGCATACAAAATAACTCACTCAGAAGTCGAGAATTCCAATTTCTGCACATTAATACGAAGATTTTCTGAAGAAGTCCACCATTCTTTCGCTCCACCTTTTAGTCAAGTAACTAAAAAAAAACTGTCTTACACAGACACAATGCTCTGTCCCCACATATTTTACATTTTTCCTCATGGCCACCCACTCCATCTCGTTTAAAAGTACAACCCGGTTCAACTTCTTTTTTTTTTTTTTTTAGAAACATAGAAATAGTAATTCTGTACCAAACTTTTTGTGTCACCTTGTAGGGGGAGTACAGTGGTCTTCAAACTTTGATCTTCTGGACTTTGCGAAATAGCCTTATCATTGAAAGTATTATGTCAAAACTTTACAGAACTAAATTATAGAACTACAGTACTGCCCCCGGAATCGGAACGCCCCAGAACTCGAATAACTTGGAATCAGAACGCCACAGAACTCGAACAACTTGGAATCAGAACGCCCCAGAACTCGAACAACTTGGAATCAGAACGCCTTATAATTCGAACAACTTGGAATCAGAACACCCTATAACTCGAACAACTTGGAATCAGAACACCCTATAATTCGAACAACTTGGAATCAGAACACCCCATAATTCGAACAACTTGGAATCAGAACACCCTATAATTCGAACAACTTGGAATCAGAACACCCTATAATTCGAACAACTTGGAATCAGAACACCCTATAATTCGAACAACTTGGAATCAGAACACCCTATAACTCGAACAACTTGGAATCAGAACACCCTATAACTCGAACAACTTGGAATCAGAACACCCTATAATTCGAACAACTTGGAATCAGAACACCCTATAACTCGAACAACTTGGAATCAGAACGCCAGAGAACTCGAACAACTTGGAACCAGAACTCCCCAGAACTCGAACAACTTGGAACCCGAACGAAAATATTCGAGCAAATTTTGCCTCATAATCCCAACGGCCAGCACTTTGTGGCGCCCTAATAAAGCCCTTGTTAACATGTGTGTTAACTTGTTCAATGATAACATCATTGAACATTTTAGAAAAGTTAAAAAAAAAAGGTCGCCAACATCAGACCACTATGGAAGGTTGGTTCGCACAAGACACCACGACCAGTGACCCTAAGTCCTCTGCAAGTGGCCCCTTAGCAAAGGGCATGAAAAGGCAAAGAATGAGGACACCAGAACCACCAAGAAACAGTTACCTGATGTTATCATGGAGGGTGACTCGCCTTCCATGCAATAATCTTCCTCCTCCTCCTCCTCCTCTTCCTCTTCCTTCCACATGAGCCATCATCATTCCTTTTTAAGATAAATATGTATATACATTTTTATATGTTTAATTTTATTAATTTACATTTATATTCTAGTATTATTATTATTTATTAATATTTTATCTTGAAATCCAATGTATTTAAAAAGGGGTGATCCTGTCATGCCTTAGAGGCACATAGGGATATGGTGTTAGTGCCCATATTTTCATTGACCTGTCAGCACACTAGAGGATGATATGGTCAGTATCACGCCTGGCTGCCTTTCCTTCCCCAACTCCAGAAGAAGTCGGGTACCCATTTCTACAGCTGGGTGACTGGGGTGCCTCCGGCCGGATTCGAACCCCCGACCTTCGCCATGAGAGATCAGTGCACTAACCACTTCGCCACTCAGACACCCAGTGTATTTAAAGTCAGTTTGAAAACTCGAGTTCTTGGGACACAGGAACGGATTAAACCAGTTCCTATTATTATAAAGGAGAAAAATTGTCTTGGAACTCGAAGGTGGTTCTGGAACGGTTTTAAGTTCGCTTTCCAAGGTATCACGGTATACGGGAAGCGAAAATTAAAAACATTTTGTTGAGACATATATACCAGTGAAAAAGAACAGGAGGGCTGGGCATTTAGAGGGACCGGAGCATAGACCAACAAGGATGAAATATGCAGAAGAGATGAAAGGAGAAGGATCAAGACAACGATGGCGAGACAACCTAGAAGAAGATAGACGAGCTCCTGGAAACAGCAGCTGACGTGGAAAGATCAAGAACAACGAGGAGGGGACGAGTCTCGTCTGGGGCAATGAGCTTCAGTGGTTGCTCGGAAAACTGCTAAATTCACCAGCTGCTCACAGAAGAAGAAGAAGAAGAAGGACAAGAAGAAGAAGAAGGACAAGAAGAAGAAGAAGAAGGACAAGAAGAAGAAGAAGGAGGAGGAGGAGAAGAAGAAGAAGAAGAGGAAGAAGAAGAAAATAAAACAGGGGAATATTGTTTTCACATTCTGAGATAAAAGTTAAATCTATCTTGTACGAGCTTGTCTTCGCAAAGTTAGAATTTAACTAAACTTCTTGACAGACTATCCCCAAGATATCTCCGAACTAGAGTGAATGGCCCACATCGTTTTCTGTAAAAGTACTCCCATATTAAATACAGCAGGGGATGAATCGTTAGAGACCTCATTATGCTGGGCCATCAACGTATGAGGTATGGTGGCCAGTTCCTTTCCTCGCTGCCTTCTCAGATTTTCTCTGGTATCCATTTTACGAGGCTGGGTCGACCTGGTCGGGGAAAAAAATCCTCGCTCAATGTATGGATTCGAACCATTCGGTTGCTAGACGAGTGCTCTAACCACTATGCTAGCCGTACGTCGTTTTCTGTACATAACATCTTTGCCAACATTCAACATTCAAAATATCGCTCAGCTTTTACACATGTAATATGTGAATTATATTTCGTACATCTTTTATAAAGAGATAATACCCGTGCATAAAGTCCAGTTATCAAATCATCGACTGTCGAATGAGGTTTTGATCCATGAATACAATCAACTTCGAAAACAAAATCCTATTATTATCAGTCAGTCAGTCATTTGCATGTCCCTTGAGGAACTTTGCCTCCCTAACAACTTTCCTCTAGGCCTCTCGGTTGTAAGCAAGATGCCCTGCTGCTAATGCATCCATTTGCAGGTTATCATCGATGTCTAGCAACCATCTTCGCTTTGGTCTACTTCTCTTTCTTTTTCCAATTATGTACCCTTCCAAGAAGGTCTTCTCTAGATTATCATGACATTTAATGTGTCAAAAATATTAAAGTTTTCTCTATTTAAACCTCTTTACCAGCCAGCCTTCTTCAATACTAAGTTCTTGTAGTGTGGATTTATTTGTTCCTTTTTGTGTCCATGATATTTGAAGAACTCTTCTGTAGCATTTACATTCAAAAGCATTTATGTGTTTTTCAGCTGTTTTTTATGTGTCCAGGTCTCACAGGCATATGTTGCGATGGGAAAGATGCATGCCCTTACAAATCTTATTTTTGTAGTTCTGTCTGTTCCTCTCCACAGCTTCTTTAGTTTTTTTTTACTTTTTGAAGAGCGATGGATGTCCTCCTTTTAATTTCCCTCATTGTATCTACATTAATAGTTAGTAATGATCCAAGATATTAAAAAATCTCCACTTGCTCCAATTTTTCCTCATTGATAAATATATCAGCTGCCCTATTTGTTTTATCAGTTGTCATCAATTTAGTTGTCTTCTTATTAAGACAGAGGTTTTGCTCTTCATTATTCTTACGGACTGACATAACTAGCTCTTCCATTCCTTCTGTGTTATGGACTGTAATACTGCGTCATCAGCATATCTAATCTCTGGTATTTCATAACCTCCAATTTTATTATTTGGATATCTCGGCAGCTATATAGACCACAATGGTGACACCAGAAAAGAAGTTAGAATTCGAATTGCAAAGCAGCAGTGACCTTCAAGAATCTTGAGAACATATGGGATTCAAACGTTATAAGCACAAAAACCAAGTTAAGTTTATTCAATTCAAATGTAATATCCACCCTCATTTATGCATGTGAAAGCTGGAAAACAATTAAAGAAATAGACAAGAAATTAGACTCTTTCGAAAACAAATGCCTAAGGAAAATACTCGGTATAAAGTGGAATGAATTCAAGAACAATACAGAGATCAGACAGATGACCAAACAACAACCTGTTTCATGGTTGATCAGAAAAAGATGGACATATATCGGTCATGTGATGAGAAGAAACAATCAGAGAATTCCAAAACAAGCTATCAAATGGAACACAACAGACTGAAGAAAAAGAGGTCAACCACGTGAAACTCTAAAGAGGACATTGTTAAAAGAAGCCAACTCAGCTGAGTTGAGATTGAAAAACTCGCCGAAGACAGGACATCTTGGCGAACTACCATGCGGGCCCTATGTGACGTTTAACGGCACGAGAAGGATGTAAGATGTAAGATGTAATTTTTAAGACACTGTAATATTCTTTGTCTGCATCTTCTCTAACCTTCCTCATTATATTTTCAGTAAAAGTTAAAAGTTAAATAGATAATGCAACAATATGCACCCATCACGGACTCCTTGTTTTATGGTAAACCAAGCTGTTGTTTCACCATTTATTTTTACTGACGCCTATATGGTGGAAATCCCAATTTTCCCATTATTTCCCAAAGTTTCTGGTGTTGTACACAATCAAATGACTTTGAAAGTCTATAAAACATAAATATAGATTCACATTAAATTCTCTGCATTTCTCTATTATTAATCTATATTGAATATATGATCTTTTGATCCTTTTCCTTGTCTATAACTAGCTTGGACCATATTGACTCCTTCTTCTATTTTCTTACAAAGTCTACCCATTATGACTTTTAACAGAATTTTACTGGCATGACTAATCATTACTAATTATTACTGAAGTAAGCCAAATAATGACTACATGTAATATATGGATTCAGCGTCGTTTTAAAATTCGGGACAATCGCAACAAAAACTTCAGAACCACTGCGTTTTGTCTATCTAGTTGTTGCCTCCCCGTTTTGTCAGTCTTTCTCTCCCTTGGTGAACTCCCTGCCCAAGGGTAAACAAGTAGGGTATGAAGTAGATCTCACTTGTTCTTTGTTTACGCCAGCGATCTCATCAATCTACTTTAAGCATGTCTTGAATTAGACGACAGGTAGTTATAATGTAGATTTTAAGCGCTACTGCTTCTGGTAGTGTTGTCAGGGTTAAAAAAATCTAGAATTGGCCCCAAAATATATCTACGACGTAGAATTATCTCTGTTTTAAAAACATTTATCTAAAAAAAATTAAGTGAATGAGTCCCAAATTCGGCCATGCTATGTATGCAGGAAACTCTCTACCGTAGAGAGCGGAACAACAACACAACTCCTTCAGATCATCAGAGGAAGTACCCCCCCCCCCAGACAAGTGTTTCGGCCCTTTAAACTCCTGACACTCTAAGGGGGGTGGGCCCCTCTGGGTCATGACTCCCAGAGGTCTTGTGAGTTGTTGCTTTTTTTTTCTTCCAGTTGCCACTGCACTTTTTTGTATTGTCTGTATCGTTCGCAATTTCCACTACGTTAAAGAACTGAAATATTTATTTATTCACAGAGAAAGGGTTAATTATAGAAGATTTATGCAAAGTTCTTTCGTTTTTCTGTTATTTGTTTTTCCTTTCTCGTGGACTCTCTCTCTCTCTTTCTCTCTCTGAACCTTAAGTGCCCAGGGCACATGGGGCATTCCGTAAGGGTTTTCCACAAGTGCCTGTCTTTCGCCTTTTTTTTCTGCTCTTGCCCAGGTGAGCCCTCTATTGCTCAACATCCTTTCTGTTGTTCTTCTCCATGTCTCTTTTGGTCTACCCTTACTTCTGTTCCCCTGTGGTTCCATCTTAGTGCTATTTTTGGTAGAGAGTTGTCAGTCAGTCGGAGCACATGTCCCAACCATCGCCAGCGTCTTTCCTCAATAATTGTTCTCGTGGACTGCAATAATATTATTCAGAATTTATCTAGAATCAAATTTAAAATTATATAGATTTATTGCTAACATCTAGATGACTCTTTTGATTTTCTAGATGGGACCAAAATTATCCAGATCTCATCATCATCGGAGCTCAGATTTCATGATAGAGCCCAGGAGTGTGTTGATATAATGAAATATTTAAGATATCGTATCTCCTCCACCCACCTACCTCTGAATCGTGTAACGTGGCCAATCCGTCTGACTTGTTGTTTCTGAAATTAATGTAATATTCTCGTGTAATATTTTCTTTCCGTGCCTTAGGGCACTATATTACCAAAGTCGATTTTGACTTTCTTGCATTAAGCCACTATAGTGCCACATGTATTATTTCGTATAACTGTAATTCACATTTTGGTTCGCACGTTAACTGCTTATGTCCCTTTACAAAATGGCGGAAGAATGCTTAGTTAAGACGGATCGAGGGTGAAAAACGAAGTTTGTGATTGAGATATTTCAATTTTTGGTGATGTAGATAGGGGTATGGACATGCCCTGTGACCAGACCACTGTTCTTGAATGTGCTCCAAGTAGATTTTGATCTATAAAACGGACTTAAAAAGTAGTTAAAAAGTTATTTCAGACATTATTGTACTGAGTATGCCACATACTATGACACGACGAGGTCAGATGAAGCTACAGGTAGGTCTAGAACTCGCCGATGGTAAATATTGCACCTCTAGACCTACCCGATGGTAAGTAGGACACAATTATCAGCTAAAATAATTACTTAAGAAACTCTTCCCACGCAGGACGGCAGTATATTGCGGCTTCCGGTTTATCTGTTCCCTGCGAAGTAGCAATATATTGCTACATGCTTCGTTTCATTAAAAAAACATTTGAACATTTTTATTGTAAACGTTTAGTGCGCATGTCAGTTGACCCCTCTCTTTCGTTTTGTAGCGTGGGTGGCAAGCCATATTTTAAAAAAAAATTCTGTGGGGTATTTTCATCTTTTTGTGAGTTAGTTTTTTTGTACGTGTTTTTCTACAGGTTTTGACAAAGTTGATAGAACGGAAATTGGTCTATAGCTTGAGGTATTTTTCTCCGAGCCAGATTTTAAAAGGGGATATATTTTTGCAATTTGAAAAGCCTCAGGAAAATGAGAACAGTGTAAGGTGAAGGGCAGAGGGAACGGCGTAATTTCAAAAGGGTTAAGAAATGGGCACGCAGGCCCGTCTGACATTCTGCCCTTTATCATACATCTTTCACTCTATTCCAGACATTCTACAAATATGCTGCTCATGTAACAAACGAGAGACATAAAATATAACATTTACGTTTCGCTCTTAAACATTCACTCAGTACAGAAGTAACTACATACATATATAAATGACTATCTACTAAACAAAATTTTCAGGACTATTCAGAAAACAATTAATTATATTCGGTGTCTGTAAGAGCAGTTTAAGATAACTTTGAAGAAAAGAGAGAACTGTGTAAGGTGAAGGGGAGAGGGAGAGCGGTGTATGGTGAAGTGCTGAGAGAACGGTGTATGGTGAAGTGCTGAGAGAACGGTGTATGGTGAAGTGCTGAGAAAATGGTGTATGGTGAAGGGAAAAGAGAACTGTGTAATGTGAATGGGAGAGAGAGTGGTGTATAATGAAAGGAGAGAGTTGTGTATGATGAAGTTGAAAGAGGGGGGAGGGGAATGGTGTATGATGAAGGGGAGAGAGAGCGGTGTATGGTGCAGGGCAGCATGTCAGGCGAGTCTGATTGCCTAATTATTAACCGGTTATGGAAATAAAAGTTTACTGGCTAGTTCCTTCATTCTGCGCACGTAGGGAGTTATTTTCTCTTTCCAGCCCTTTATCTTAGCAAAGTCTGGAAAATATACAACTATAGATCTAGTGATGAAATCACCACATTAAAGTGAGTGATAATTACACCTGTGTGCACACGACCTTGACCTGTGAGGTGAGACAACAGATTACAGGTAAGCAGAGCTCATGTTAATGGTCTTAGAAGTAGGACTATGCTTGTCCAGGATTTCCATATCCACTTCCGATGTTCAACTCAAAGGACGACGGATGGATGCATGGATGAATGAATTGATGGATGCATGGATGAATGAACTGATGGATCCATGGATGGATGGATAATGAATGGATTGACGGATAAATAGAAATAACGAAAGATCGTCAACTAGACGCTTGAAAACACAGACAGACATGGATGGATAGATATATAGCTAGAATGAATGAATGAATGAATGAACTATCTTTATTTTAAAAGGATAAAGAATTGGGCGCGCAGGCCCGTCTTACATTCTGCCCTTTATCAGTCCATCTTTCATTCTTCCCACACACTCGATTTAATAAGGTAATTATTAATATAATAAAAAATAAAATTAGAAAGACAGACAGACATACAGACAAACAGACAGGCAGATAGATAGATAGATAGATAGATAGATAGATAGATAGATAGATAGATAGATAGATAGATTGATTGATTGATCTTTATTTCAAAATAATTCTGTAGATAGATAGATAGATAGATAGATAGATAGATAGATAGATAGATAGATAGATAGATTGATTGATTGATTGATTGATTGATTGATCTTTATTTCAAAATAATTCTGTAGATAGATAGATAGATAGATAGATAGATAGATAGATGGATGGATGGATTGATGGATGGATGGATGGATAGATAGATAGATAGATGGATGGATGGATGGACGGATGGATGGATGGATATAGATAGATAGATAGATAGATAGATAGATAGATAGATAGATAGATAGATAGATGGATGGATGGATGGATGGATGGATGGATAGATAGATAGATGGATAGATGGATGGATGGATGGATGGATAGATAGATAGATAGATAGATAGATAGATAGATAGATAGATAGATAGATAGATAGATAGATAGATAGATAGATAGATAATTTCATTTTGTCACAACCAGTACCAGTCCTCCGTAGCTAAATCGCTAAAGACGCACTGTGAAGTGCAGTGCCAACTGAAAGATCATGGGTTCAATCCCGGGAAGGGGGGGGGGGAGGAAAAAAGAAGCAACAACTCACAAGACAACTGGGAGTCATGACCCAGAGGGGCCCCCACCCCTTTAGATTGTCAGGAGTTTAATAGGGCCGAAACACTTGTCTGAGTTATATTTCTTATGAAAAGTGAAAAGAACAAAAGTACAAATATTTTCAACTCCTCTGATGATCTGAAGGAGTTGTGTTGCTGTTCCGCTCTCTACAGTAGAGTTTCCCGCATTTAATAAAAAATGAAATTAGACAGATAGGCAGACAGACAGATAGATATACAGACAGATAGATAGACACACAGGACTGACAGATAGACAGGCAGGCAGGCAGACAGACAGACAGATAGATATACAGACAGATAGATAGACACACAGGACAGAAAGATAAACAGGCAGGCAGACAGAGACAGACAGACAGACAGTTAGACACACAGGACAGAGATAGACAGGCAGGCAGACAGATAGAGAGATAGACAGATAGACAGTTAGACATACAAGACAGACAGATAGACAGGCAGGCAGGCAGATAGACAGACAGATAGACAGACAGATAGACACACAGGACAGACAGATAGACAGGCAGGCAGATAGACAGTTAGACACACAGGACAGAGATAGACAGGCAGGCAGAAATACAGACAGGTAGACAGACGAACAGACAGATAGGCAGACAGACAGATATACAGACAGAGAGACAGACAAATAGACAGATAGATAGACACACAGGACAGAAAGATAAACAGGCAGGCAGACAGAGACAGACAGACAGACAGGTAGTCACACCGGACAGACAGATAGACAGGCAGGCAGACAGATAGAGAGATAGACAGATAGACAGTTAGACATACAAGACAGACAGATAGACAGGCAGGCAGGCAGATAGACAGACAGATAGACAGACAGATAGACACACAGGACAGACAGATAGACAGGCAGGCAGATAGACAGTTAGACACACAGGACAGAGATAGACAGGCAGGCAGAAATACAGACAGGTAGACAGACGAACAGACAGATAGGCAGACAGACAGATATACAGACAGAGAGACAGACAAATAGACAGATAGTTAGACACACAGGACAGACAGATAGACAGGCAGCAGATAGACAGATAGATAGACAAACAGAAAGATAGGCAGACAGACAGATATACAGACAGAGAGAGACAGATAGACAGACAGTTAGACACACAGGACAGACAGATAGACAGGCAGACAGATAGACAGACAGATAGGCAGACAGACAGATATACAGACAGAGAGAGACAGATAGACAGACAGTTAGACACACAGGACAGACAGATATACAGACAGACAGGACAGACAGGCAGGCACACAGACAGAGAGACAGACAGACAGAGAGACAGACAGTTAGACACACATGACAGACAGAGTATATCGCCCACACATAAAACACACACAAAGCAACTGAGAATGTGACGTTCAGTTAACCTTTCACCCCGTCACGTCTCTGTCCTGCCCCCAAGAACTAATTCACTTATGGAACTTGGAAACAAATTAGTCTTGCCTGCCAAACTGGAAGTACAATTTATGTCCCCTGTATTCTGTTTATTCTGTGACCGCTATGTTGTGGTTTTTGTATATGTTGTCAACGCCATGATGGCTGCATGGTTAGTTTTCTTGAGAATAGCACTTATAAGTAGCTGCTTATCATGGACTTTTTTTTTTGAATGCTGTAACTGTGATCATGGTGTTTTGAATTCTGTAACTTTCGGTCATGGTGTTTTGAATTCTGTAATTGTTGGTTATGGTGTTTTGAATTCTGTAATTGTTGGTCATAGTGTTTTGAATTCTGTAACCTTTGGTCGTGGTGTTTTGAATTCTGTAACTTTTGGTCATGGTGTTTTGAATTCTGTAATTGTTGGTTATGGTGTTTTGAATTCTATAATTGTTGGTCATGGTGTTTTGAATTCTGTAACCTTTGGTCATGGTGTTTTGAATTCTGTAACCTTTGGTCGTGGTGTTTTGAATTCTGTAATTTTTGGTCATGGTGTTTTGAATTCTGTAATTGTTGGTCATGGTGTTTTGAATTCTGTAACCTTTGGTCATGGTGTTTTGAATTCTGTAACCTTTGGTCGTGGTGTTTTGAATTCTGTAATTTTTGGTCATGGTGTTTTGAATTCTGTAACTCTGATCATGGTATTTTGAATTTTGTAACTTTTGGTCACGTTGTTATGAAGGCTATAACTTTTGGTCATGGTGTTATGAATTATGTAACCTTTGGTCATGGTGTTATGACTGCTGTAACTTTGATTACACTGTTAGAAATACTTAAAATGCGGATCATTTTGTTTAAAAAGTTAGGAACAGTTTAACAGCTGATAACATTGTCAGGAATGCTTTAGATAACGTTGCCAATGATACTTTAACTGTTGATAATGTTCCCAAGAATACATTAACTGTTGATAAGGTTGCCAAGAATACATTAACTGTTGATAAGGTTGCCAAGAATACATTAACTGTTGATAAGGTTGCCAAGAATACATTGTTGATAAGATTGCCAAGAATACGTTAACTGTTGATAAGCTTGCCAAGAATACATTAACTGTTGAAAACGTTGCCAAGAATACATTAACTGTTGAAAACGTTGCCTAAAATACATTAACTATTGAAAACGTTGTCAAGAATACATTAACTGTTGATAAGGTTGCCAAGAATACATTAACTGTTGAAAACGTTACCAAGAATACATTAACTGTTGATACGGTTGCCAAGAATACATTAACTGTTGATAAGGTTGCCAAGAATACTTTACTCAAGTCGTGCCCTAAAACGAGCAGAATATTACTACATGCACGGCAACACGACTGTTCTGCTCAGGCCGAAGTGACGGGGCATAAGTAGTGATGGTGGTTGTTGTTGTTGTGGTTGTGGTTGTGGTGGTGGTGGTGACAGAAGAACATAACAATTCTGCGCCCTCGCCAAGGTTAATTAATTTGTATCAAACGAAGCCCATCAAAGGCAGTACCGGTTTCCTCATAGGCAGCACCGGGCGCCGAAGGGCAGCACCCGGGCCCCGAAAGGCAGCACCCGTGTCCCTGAAAGGCAAGAGCGGGTCCATCAAAGGCAGCACCGGGCCCCTCAGAGGCAGCACTGGGGCCATCAGAGGCAGCACTGGGCCCCTCAGAGGCAGCACTGGGCCGATCAGAGGCAGCACCGGGTCCATAAGAGGCAGCACTGGGCCCCTCAGAGGCAGCACTGGGCCCATCAGAGGCAGCACTGGGCCCCTCAGAGGCAGCACTGGGCCGATCAGAGGCAGCACTGGGCCCCTCAGAGGCATCACTGGGCCCCTCAGAGGCAGCACTGGGCCCATCAGAGGCAGCACCGGGCCCATCAGAGGCAGCACGCACCGGGCCCCTCAGAAGTAGCACCGGGTCCATCAGAGGCAGCACGCACTGGGCCCCTCTACCTCTTGACTTCTTTACACGACACAGCTATTTGACGTAACAGTACACCAGCAAGGTTAGTTCCTTATTCAAACAAAGAAAGTATTTCTCACGGTCGTGCTTACATGTAAACAAGTTCGCTGGGCTTCTCTCAGCAGCTCGGGGGGCCCAGGAGTACAACCCCTCTCTTCTTCTTCACCTCCCCCCTCCCTCGTTGGACTTGCCTGCGTGCTAGGAATAGCGCCATGTAAAGAGAACATGAAGAGCCCTGTATCTGCGTGGAGTTGGCGTCATCGGATGACGTATTGAAGAAGGGTTGGCAACACTCGCGGACTCAAAAGATGGTTTTAACTAAACAGAGAAAAGCAAGAAGACTGTATTAATACTCCTTCGACGAGCTGCCATGCTCTTAGATTTGTTGTAACATTGCGATCCACCCTGTTTACAGAGAACAAAGCGAGAATGTTGGATTGATTGATTGATGGATTGATTGGTTGATTGATCTTTATTTCAAAAGGGTTAAGAAATGGGCACACATGCCCGTCTGACATTCTGCCCTTTATCATACATCTTTCACTCTATTCCAGACATTCTACAAATATGTTGTTCATATAACAAACATAACTAACACTGAAGCTGAGAGACATAAAATAAAACATTTACGTTTCGTTCTTAAACATTCACTCAGTACAGAAATAACTACATAAATAACTATCTCATTCATTCATTTGCATGTCCCTTGGGGAACTTACCTCCCTAACAGCTCTCCTGTAGGCCTCTCGGTTGTGAGCAAGATGGCCTGCTGCTGCGGCATCCATTTGCAGATCGTCAACGATGTCTTGCAGCCATCTTCGCCTTGGTCTTCCTCTTTTTCTTTTTCCCATTATGTATCCTTTCAGTACGGTCTTCTCTAGATTATCATGACGTTTAATGTGTCCAAAATATTAAAGTTTTCTCTCTTTAATCCTCTTTACTAGCCAGCCTCCTTCAATATTAAGTTCTTGTAGTATGGATATATTTGTTCTTTTTTGTGTCCACGATATTTGGAGAACTCTTCTGTAGCATTTACATTCAAAAGCATTTATGTGTTTCTCAGCTGTTTTGTTAAGTGTCCAGGTCTCACATGCATATAACTATCTACTAAACAAAAATTTAGGGACTATTCAGAGTAAACAATTAACCGTATTCTGTGTCTGTAAGAGCAGTTTAAGTTTTGGCATGTAGTAGAGTCTTGGTAAGCTATGACTAGACAGGCGCTTCCTCTATTTACCATAATGTCTTTCATAAATCTCCTTCAGAATATTAAGCTGACATTAAAAGATCTATTTTCGTTCTGCTCTGAAGTCTGTCATGACAAACATTTGAATAAGAAATGTGCGAACTTGTATCTACTTCAGTACCAAAAGTGTACCGGAAACGTCAAAACTGAAAGCCCATTAGCTTCATATTAAGCCACGAGACAAAATTAAAAATAATTTATGCAAATCTTTTTTCTTTATAGCTTAAAGTAAATAAATTTGGGCCAGTAATAAATTAAAAGCTTAACACTTTGGCCAGGAGAGTCAGCATGCCAAGAGAAAGTATTTTTGAAAGGTCATCAATGAATCATTTATATTCCGAGAAATGTTTTTCATTACACCAAAGCGATGCTATTTATACTTTGCTGGTTGCGTAAATGGATGTGAAATAGACGGGGAATTTGTAGATATTTTGAAAAGTGTGTTAATTGTAGTCATAAAAATAGAAAAGTGAAACGAGAGAAAATAGATTTGGGAGAAAATGGAGGTGTGGTTTGGCTGCCGTGAATCTCCACAGGAGCAGACAGAACCACAAAAATAAGATTTTTAAGGGCATGCATCTTTCCCATCGCAACATATACCTGTGAGACCAGGAAACTTAACAAAACACCTCAGAAACACATAAATGCCTTTGAATGTAAATGCTACAGAAGAGTTCTCCAAATATCATGGACACAAAAATAACAAATATATCTATACTACAAGAACCTAATATTGAAGAAGGCTGGCTAGTAAAGAGGATTAAAGAGAGAAAACTTAAATATTTAGGACACATTAAACGTCATGATAATTTAGAGAAGACCGTATTGGAAGGATACATAATGGGAAAAAGAAAAAGAGGAAGACCAAAACGAAGATGGCTGCAAGACATCGTTGACGATCTGCAAATGGATGCCGCAGCAGCAGGCCATCTTGCTCACAACCGAGAGGCCTACAGGAGTGCTGTTAGGGAGGCAAACTTCCGCAAGGGACATGCAAATGAATGAATGAATGAATGAATAAATCTCTACTCTGCTCTGTTTCTTGTCCTCGTAGTACGCCCGGCGCAAGCTGGTCCCTGTCCATCTCTTGATGTTGTCCACCCATCTCTTGATGTTGTCCACCCATCTCTTGATGTTTTCCACCCATCTCTTGATGTTGTCCACCCATCCACGTCGCTGCCGTCCCTTTCCCTTCGGTCTTACCCTCAAGAAGGGTCGTAAATATAGTATTATGCCCCCTGACGTTTCCAAAGTATCTTAGCTTTATTGTTGTTATGATCTTCACTATTTCTTGTCTCTTCTACTTGGTTTAGGAGTTCGTTGTTTTGTTTTCTTTTCCATACATGGGATACGCCTTATATATATATATATTTCAAAAGCCTCAGTTTTGTTTAGGTTGGCTAGTAAAGAAGATTAAAGAGAGAAAACTTAAGTATTTTGAACATATGATATTTTAGAGAAGAGAGTCTTGGAAGTGTACATTGTGGTAAAAAAGAAAGGAAGACCAAGGCGAAGATGGCTGCAAGACATCGTTGATGATCTGCGAATGGATGCATCAGCAGCAGGGCATCTTGCTTACAACCGAGAGGCCTACAGAAGTGCTGTTAGGGAGGCAAAGTTCCGCAAGGGACATGCAAATGACAGATTGACTGACTGTGACTGATTGACTGTGACTGACTGAATATGACTGACTGACTCTGTTTGACTGACTCTGTTTGACTTACTGACTCTGACTGACAGACTGTGACTGACTGACTCTGATTGACTGACTGTGACTGACTGACTCTTGTTGACTGACTGACTGTTATTGACTGAGTCTGGTTGACTGACTGACTGTGACTGATTGACTCTGATTGACTGACTGGCTATGACTGACTGACTGACTGTGATTGACTGACTGACTGTGACTGACTGACTCTGATTGACTGACTTACTCTGATTGACTGATTGACTTGACTGACTGACTGTGACTGACTGACTTACTCTGATTGACTGACTTACTCTGATTGACTGATTGACTTGACTGACTGACTGACTGTGACTGACTGACTGTTTTTTCTTCTGTTTTATTCAAGACCCAGGCTTCTACACCATAAAGGAATATTGTTTATTTGTGACATTTAACGATACGTTAAATATTCTTAAGGTTCAGAGAGAGAGAGAGAGAGAGAGAGAGAGAGAGAGATCTCATTTGCTGTTATATTTGTTTTGATATAGAGACCTATTCTTCTGTTAATTGCCGTTTCACTTTTTCCGTCCTCTGTTATCATGTGCCCCAAATATCTGAAACTTTTCACCTGTTCAAGTAGTTCTTCATTTATGTTTATATTTATTGCTGCCTTTATTTCTTTTTTGCTAATTACAAGAATATTTGTCTTTCTCATAATTATTTGTGACATCTATCTATCTATCTATCTATCTATCTATCTATCTATCTATCTATCTATCTATCTATCTATCTATCTATCTATCTATCTATCTATCTATCTATCTATCTATCTATCTATTCGTCCGTCCGTCCGCCCGCCTGCCTGCCTGCCTCTCTGTCTGTTTGTCTGCCTGCCTGCCTGTCAGTCTGTCTGTCTGTCAGTCTATCTGTCTGTCTGTCTGCTTTCCTGCCTGCCTGACTGCCTGTCTGTCTGTCTTTCTGCCTGTGTGTCTGTCTGCCTTGACTGCCTGTGTGTCTGTCTGCCTGCCTGCCTGTCTGTCAGCCCGCCCTCCCGCCTGCCTGCCTGCCTGCCTGTATGGATAGGGTTACCAGACGTCCCGCTTTGACCGGGACTGTCCTGGGTTGATGATGTTGTCCCTGCGTCCCGGCCAGTTTGTCATTTTGCCCCGGTTATTTGGTTAAATTTAAAAGTGCCGAATATACAAGAAGGAAAAAAAATATATTATATTTTATTTCATATTATATTTATTATATTATTATATTTTATATCACATGAACACTGTCTAGTGATGATAAAACAGTTCTTTGATAATGATTGTGGTGAAATGTATTTGTGGTTTGTTCAAGGGCAACTCAAATTGTTTAGCAAAGATATCTTGATTATGTAAAATACAAAAGCGAGTGCAACTGGTATTGTCAATGAACTCGGAAAAAAATTAAAAATAAACCTTGAGGAAAGACGTGAATTTATTCATCTAGAAGCCAAGAAAAACGTCTTAGAATACTAGAAAATAATGGAAGTATTAATATCAATGCAATCCTACAAGAGTTTGCAGCATTTTGTGACAGACGTCTGTCTATATCTGCAGTCCTGTCTCTTGGACAAATTTCACTGTTTTTTTGTAATTCATGTATGACACTAGTGATAAATATTAATAACTTCTTAACAATAAGGTTGTATAAAATCGGAAAAAAGTATCTTTCTGGTATCACAGCTTTACTGCAATGCTTAGTGTATAGTTGTATACTTATACACCAATTATTGTCTTAACAATAAGGTATGTTCAGTTGAGTTATAAAAAATTGCCTTTAACTCCTTGTTTTTTTTAAAAACAAATTGTTATTTAGCCCTTTCAGTAATAGGTACTTATCCTAGAAGGCTTTATTTTCTGTTGTGTGTATTTTCTGAAAATTGTCCCGGTTTGAGAACACAATATTATGGTAAGCCTATGTATAGGTAGATATCTACATTGAAATATAACGATCTTAAGTAGATATATTTTTCATGAAGCCTCTCTCTGTGTCTAGCACACATACGCACACACACTTTCTCTCTATCTCTGTCTGTCTCTCTTTTTCTCTCTCTCTCTTTTTCTCTCTCTCTCTCTTTCTCTCTCTCTTTTTCTCTCTTACTCTTTCTCTCTCTATTTTTTTCTCTCTGTCCTCTCTTTTCTCTCTCTCTCTCTCTTTCTCTTTTTTCTCTCTCTCTTTCTCTTTTTTTTCTCTCTCTCTTTCTCGTTTTTCTCTCTCTCTCTTTCTCTTTTTTCTCTCTCTCTCTTTCTCTTTTTTCTCTCTCTCTCTTTATCTTTTTTCTCTCTCTCTTTTCTCTCTCTCTCTTTCTCTTTTTTTTTCTCTCTCTCTTTCTTTCTCTCTTTTCTCTCTCTCTCTTTCTTTTTACTCTCTCTCTTTCTCTCTCTCTCTTTTCTCTCACTCTTTCTCTCTCTCTCTTTTCTCTCTCTTTTCTCTCTCTCTTTCTCTCTCTCTTTTTCTCTCTCTTACTCTTTCTTTCTCTCTCTTTCTCTCTTTATTTCTCTCTCTTTCTCTCTCTCTCCCTCTTTCTTTCTCTCTCTCTTTCTCTCTCTCTCCCTCTTTCTTTCTCTCTCTGTTTTTTTTTCTCTCTCCCTCTATTTTTTTTAAAGAAAAGAAAGACAATCTTTGAAAAAAAATCGAGTGACATGAAGAAACCAAAATGGCTGAACATAGCCCAAAGAAGGGAGAAAATTATTTTCTAAAATCTTTAACAAAGTTACTTCCCTTCGCAGGAAAAAATTTGCATTTTGCATTTATTTCAATATCCCAGGAGTTATTCCATCGAAAAACAGATTCCTTCTTAAATCCTCAAATGAATAGGAAGCGATTAATAGATAAAAATAGTTTAAAGACATAGTCTTCCATATCAAATATCTCTAACACAATGATTACTTCGTGTATTCCGATTATGGAACTAGTTTCCAGATTATGCACTAATTCCGTTGCGTGTTTTCGAGTTAGGAACAAATACTGGGGACGGAGAAAAGTGCCTGCGTTTGGCAGGAGCTTGATTAAAAAGCTCTGGTTCTGTAGGCAGAGTGTTGAGAACATGCAAACTCTACACAGGAAAGTTCCCCGAGAGTACTAATGGCGGAGGAATATGGAATAAATGTAAAGTAGTTCATTATTTCGGCCAGGCGTTGTTCGTGGCGTGGATTTGACGCGAGAGAAGTAATTTACTGCGCGGTTAATTTCAAATTCTCCGAATCAGTGGTTTTATGGTAAAGTAAGAGAACATATTTTGTAGGATTAAACCTCGGAAAAAATCATAGACAAAGCACTTTAGTGAGACGTGAGAGAAAGAAGAATCACAAGAGAATTACCTGGGATTCGAACACGGACTCCGGTAGGACGAGCAGCCGCCTAGCCACGAGAGAACAGCGTACTATCGACTTAGCCAACTAGCACCCCCAAAAAATTCTGTGTCACGACCTCGTTTCTTTCCGGGTGTCACGATCCCTCGTGTCTACTGAGCAGTTACTAAAGACTATGTCAACAAAACACCTTTATTGGGGTGCTAGTTGGCTAAGTCGATAGTACGCTGTTCTCTCGTGGCTAGGCGGCTGCTCGTCCTCCCGGGGTCCGTGATTCGAATCCCAGGTAATTCTCTTGTGATTTTTCTTTCTCTCACGTCTCACTAAAGTGCTTTGTCTACGATTTTTTCCGAGGTTTAATCCTACAAAATTGTGTTCTCTTACTTTACCGTACCAAAGCCTCGTAGTTTCCTATTTATAAAAAAAAAATCAGTGGTTTTATGGATCAGGTTGACGTTCTAAATGCAATTAGAGCGGCTAGTTGCGTCAGGGATTCTGGGAGACAATCTGAGACCATGCACAGACTGCTTGAGCACAATGTCAGACGGGGTGTAGCCAGAAGAGAACACTGGGTAGGGAGCCAAAGGAGAATGATAAAGCAACAAGGAACTGGTGTCGTTGGTCCCCGCAGGCTGGGGGAGATAAATGGGGAGGAAATCGGAACATTTATGGACTGATTGTGCGATATACAGTGATGATGATCTGTTAACTAACTAACTAACTAATAACTAGCTAACTAGCTAACTAACTAACTAACTAACTAACTAGCTAACTAACTAACTAACTAACTAACTAACTAACTAACTAACTAGCTAGCTAACTAACTAACTAACTAAAACTAACTAACTAACTAACTAACTAATAACTAACTAACTAACTAACTAACTAACTAACTAACTAAGAACTAATAACTAACTAACTAACTAATAACTAACTAACTAACTAACTAACTAACCAACTAATAACTAACTAACTAACTAACTAACCAACTAACTAACCAACTAACCAACCAACTAACTAACTAACTATCTAGCTAACCAACTAACTAGTTAGCTAAAAAAAAAGCTATGTTCAATATTAGCTAGTCTTATTGCCAACGATCTATCTTTATTTATCTTAACCAAGTTCATTTCAGTAACTGCGTACACGTGGTTCAACATAACAAATGTTTTAGTGTCCATATCCATGACAACAGCGGGATCCAGTGTGTGGGGAAACTTCACTATGAGGTCTGTTGTGGGCAGGGAGCTGGGACGATCTAAAAAGTTGAAGTTACTCGCGGCGGAACACTGGAAGCGGAACTGAGATAATCTCACACAAAAGTCAGAGCACAGCTAAACACTTCTTCTTCTTCTTCTTCTTTCTTCTTCGTCTTTCTTTCTTTCTTTCTTCTTCTTCTTCTTCTTCTTCTTCTTCTTCTTCTGCAGATAAAGTTCGCCTCCCTTCTATTTCTCTCTGTTTCTGATCCTCTCTCCCCAGTTGGTTAAACCAATTTCTTTTGCATCCTCTACTATGTAGAGGTCTCTGTCTTGGTGTACCCCATGGTCTTGTTTGCTTCATCTCTTGTGCATGCATCGTTTTCACTTATCTGTTCTCTTCCATTCTTTCTATATAGCCCACCTAGCTTGCTTAGTCTGTTCAGTTTCAAAGCATTTATAATTCGTTGTGCTTTAAATAAGCTGTTCAATTCAGTGTTCTTTATAGCTCTCCAATCTCCACTGTTGGTATCCTCTACGGGCTCGAAGACTTTGACTTAGAATCTGTAGGGCTAGTACAGATATCTTCAAATGACTGGGGACTACGAACTAGAAGAAGGGCTCTCAGCTTGTGTGAAATTCTCTCTCTTTGTCCTATTTAGAATATGGACGGCAGATTGGAAAGCGTTTGGAATATTGATAAATATTTAAAATCCATCTCCTCCATTCTTAGAATTCCCGGGGGGAGGGGAGAGAGAGAAGGGGGTAGGGAATTCCTCAATGTCTCAGAACTCCTGCACTTAAGGATGTGGGGAAAATTCATGAAGTCGGGAAGGGATAACGAAGTTCGGACCCTAACAAAAGGAAGATATGGAGCTGAAAGAGAGCGGAAGATGTAGGTTAATGCAGGAAAGGGCCACAGTAACGGTCTAGGGGCGGAGCTAGAAAGTGAGAACATCTTCTGCCATTCAGGCTGTCAGTTCACCAGGGACTCCACGGCGTGATAAGATAGTGACATATCGCATTGTGAAGGGCGAGGCCTAATAATGTACATCAACTTTGCCACAAAAAAGAAAATAATGAGATCAGATCAGACAGTGCCATGCCGCTGGGCGTAGCTGGCCATCTCCTCCATCCCCGCTCGATCCTTTTATGTCTCGAATCAGATCGATTACTCTCTTCCCCCCTCCCCCCCAACCAACCAAGCCATGTAGTCAGGTCATCCAGGTATCTCTGTCTTCTCTGCCCTCTCTGTCTTTTCCAATTTGTCTTCCCAGTCATGACCAGTTCTTCTAGACCTTCATATCTGCTGATGTGTCCCAGAGAAACTTTGATTGCCTCTTTTTTCTTATGTACGCCACCAGTTTGAGGTATTTCTTTGCCTGCTGTAATACTTCTTCATCTGTCTTTCTGGCTGTCCGTGGTATGCGAAGCTTTCTCCTTAAGGATCTCATCTCAGTTGCCTTTATTTATTTTTTTTTTTCATTCTAATTGTTTATTCATAGCCCAAGTTTCACTTGGGTAAAGTTGAGTAGGTTCTGTATAGCATCATAGAATAAGTTCTATATAGTATCTTAGAACGGTTTCTATACTGCATCTTAGAACATGTTCTATATAGCATCTTACAATAGTTTCTATATAGCATCTTAGGATAAGTTCTATATAGCATCATAGAATAAGTTCTATATAACATCATAGAATAAGTTCTATATAGTATCTTAGAACGGTGTCTAAACTGCATCTTAGAACATGTTCTATACAGCATCTTACAATAGTTTCTATATAGCATCTTAGGATAAGTTCTATATAGCACCATAGAATAAGTTCTATATAACATCATAGAATAAGTTCTATTTAGTATCTTAGAACGGTGTATATACTGCATCTTGGAACAGGTTCTATATATCATCTTACAATAGTTTCTATATAGCATCTTAGGATAAGTTCTATATAGCACCATAGAATAAGTTCTATATAACATCATAGAATAAGTTCTATATAGCATCATAGCATAGGTTCTATATGGTATCTTAGGAAAAGTTCTGTATGGCATCTTAGAATAGGATCTGTATATCATCATATAATAGGTTCTATATAGCATCTCAGAATAGATTCTATATAGCATCTTAGAATAAATTCTATATAGCATCTTATAATAGATTCTATATAGCATCTTAGAACAGATTATATATAGCATCATAGAACTCTTCCGTATTGCCGGTGGCGGTTTTTTTATTTCTTAACATCAAATTATCTGTGATAGAGAGGTCTGAGAGGCTCTTCCGTTCTTGTTCTGGGAGGTTCTTCCGTTCTAGTTCTGGGAGGTTCTTCTCTTCTTGTCTTGCTGGGTTCTTCAGTTCTAGTTCTGGGAGGTTCTTCCCTTCTTTTCCTACTGGGTTCTTCCGTTCTTGTTCTGGGAGGTTTTTGCATTCTTGTTCGTTTTCAGAATGCTGCAAGATATCGCATTTGAGGATTCCGACCAGTCAAGCAGTTCATTCATTCATTCATTCATTCATTCATTTGCATGTCCCTTGCGGAACTTTGCCTCCTTAACAGCTCTCCTGTAGGCCTCTCGGTTGTGAGCAAGATGGTCTGCTGCTGCTGCATCCATTTGCAGATCGTCAACGATGTCTTGCAGCCATCTTCGTTTTGGTCTTCCTCTTTTTCTTTTTCCCATTATGTATCCTTCCAATACGGTCTTCTCTAAATTATCATGACGTTTAATGTGTCCTAAATATTTAAGTTTTCTCTCTTTAATCCCCTTTACTAGCCAGCCTTCTTCAATATTAAGCTCTTGTAGTATGGATATATTTGTTCTTTTTTGTGTCCACGATATTTGAAGAACTCTTCTGTAGCATTTACATTCAAAGGCATTTATGAGTTTCTCAGCTGCTTTGTTAAGTGCCCAGGTCTCACAGGCATATGTTGCGATGTGAAAGATGCATCATATGCCTGTGAGACCTGGACACTTAAGTCAAGCAGTAGAGAATGATATTTCTGAGAACGGGATTCTTGATGTTGGCTGTTTTATCTCCATGAACCTACAGACAGGCTGTTATTAGCTGTGGATGCTGCGAAGATGGTGGGAGTGGAGCATTGTATCTGACTGGAAGTGGATTGATTACACGGGCTTGCTGGAAGACTCAGGGAGTGGACTTTACAAAGAAATCTTCGGGACAAGACCCTAATATCAAGAGACCATTGCGAGACTGTCTTCATTAGCAATGCTGAGCGTGACGTAACAGCAGAGAGGTAGTACAGGGCTTGTTCTGTTCTTAAAGTTAACGAGCTTCTTTGAAGAGTCAGAGAGTGGAGCTTACAAAGCAAACTTCTGGGTAAAGCCTGTCACGAGGAGAACTGGAAAAAGACTGGGTGCACCAGCGAAGAGGTAGGATGGAGCTTTGTTCAGTTCTTGTACTTCTGGCCCAGACAAGCGTTTTTGTTACTAGCAAAGTAACCTTTGACCTCCGCTTGTCGAACATAAGAAGATTGACTGACAGCCTTCTAGGTAGCTACACAGCCTGGTTTCACAGGCACTTCGTAGCACTCTAACCATTCAGGACAAGATGAAGTACTGATGCACAGCAAACAGAAACAACACAGGAGAAAGCATCACTAGGGAAGAAAATACATGGAATAATTAGATAGGGGTCAGCATTGTAGATGATGTGGTAAAGGTCTACAGAAAAAGATTAATACAATTAATTGTATATCTAGAGGAGACAAGGCAACAGGAAACATAGAGGGGAGGCATACACAACAGGAAAGATAAATAAGGGAGACAACACAACAGGAAACATACATGTAGATAGAGGAGACATACACAACAGAAAAGATAAATAGGGGAGACAACACCACAGGAAACATAGGTAGGGGAGATAACACAACAGGAAACATAGATAAGGGAGACAAACACAACATGAAACAGATATTGAAGACAAACATAACAGGAAACAGATAGGTGAGACATACACAAGAGGAAACAGATAGGTGAGACAGACACAACAGGAAACATATTTGATAGAGGAGATATCACAACAGGAAACAAAGATAAGGGAGACAAAAGCAACAGGAAACATGTGTGGAGAGACTTGACGACAGAAGAAACAAGTGTAAAGAGACTTCACGGCAGAAGAAACAAGTCTGAGTAGACTTGACCTTTTGCCACGAAAATGTTCCTTTTTATTACTGTAACTGATTATGTGAATCAAATTCGGGTAGAATCCGCCACGAAAGTAGCTGATCAGCAAACTCCGAGGCGCTTTCTGTAAGCCCTGAATACTATCATGGCCGGAGACATATCAAGTCATTAAAGTTAAAAGTAAATCCCTGTTTCCCTGCCATTAAGGCACAACAGGGATATGGTGTTGGGCTCGTACTTCCAAGACATGGAAGTGTGATGTGGTCAGTATCGTGCTTGACCGCATTTCCCTTCCCATATTTCTCTGGTACCCAATTTTTAGAGGCTGGGTGGACCTCAGGGCCTGTGTTTTTGGTTTGGTGGTACCAGAAAAGTCCCCACTGTTGGGATTTACATAAATGCCTTTGAATGTAAATGCTACAGAAGAGTTCTTCAAATATCATGGACAAAGAACAAATATATCCATACTACAAGAGCTTAATAATGAAGAAGGCTGGCTAGTAAAGAGATTTAAAGAGAGAAAACTGAAATATTTTGGACACATTAAACGTCATGATAATCTAGGGAAGACCGTCTTGGAAGGATACATAATGGGAAAAAGAAAGAGAGGAAGACCAAAACGAAGATGGCTGCAAGACATCGTTGACGATCTGCAAATGGATGCATCAGCAGCAGGCCATCTTGCTCAGAACTGAGAGGCCTACGGGTGAGCTGATAGGGAGGCAAAATTCCACAAGGGACATGCAAATGAATGAATGAATGAACCACCGGATCAGTTTACCGAGTCTATTCACTCAGCCAACCAGGCCGTCACTAAGCCGTTAATGATTTTTAATTTTAAACACTATCTTCCACTCTCTCAGGAACACATATGTACACATATTCATCAACACATATGTACACATATTCATCAACACATATGTACACATATTCATCAACACATATGTACACATATTCATCAACACATATGTACACATATTCATCAACACATATGTACACATATTCATCAACACATATGTACACATATTCATCAACACATATGTACACATATTCATCAACACATATGCGGATCCGCTGTCACTGACACTCCTTTCGGTAACACTGATGGCAGATCTCTTGGTTGATTGATCTTTTACTCCAGACCTTGTAATTACCAGCTTGAAAAACATCATTGACTGGAGTCTTCTCCGAGGATTTGTCGAGGCATCTTGAAGAGACTTCCCACTCAGCAGAGTCTACAGTTTGTCCAGCTTGATCGATGGGCAGTAGAACTTGTTTCTCGTTAAAGGAACAAGCATACCCACGTACTCCAAAGTACCCCGAGTGATGTTTGTTAAAGTTGATTTCTACCACGTCATCCAAGTTTGCTTTCTGTGCTTTCTCCACTAGGCGTGCTAGTATTTTCCAAATAAACGGGACATAAGTGGAAATGGTACACGGGCAAATTGATTAACAGAGTGAGTACCATAATTGTGTAAGATTAAAGGTTAACTTTGGTTGAAGAACTTGGACAAAAGCCCGAGATAAGCGTGCAGTTTGAGAAGTGAGTGAGAAAACTTGTCGTAAGGTAGGTAAAGGTAACCCTGTCATGCCGTAGAGGCACATAGGGATATGGTGTTAGTGCCCATATTTTCCTTGACCTGTCAGTACACTAGAGGGTGATTATGGTCAGTATCACGCCTGGTCGCCTTTCCTTCCCCAACTCCAGAAGAAGTCGGGTACACATTTCTATAACTGGGTGACTAGGGTGCCTCCGGCCGGATTCGAACCCCTGACCTTCGCCATGAGAGACCAGTGCACTCACCACTTCGCCACTCAGACACCTATTTTTAGAGAGAAGTGATCTTAATTCCAGAGAGAAGTGATCTTTTTGTTTGAGAGAAATAATCTCCATTTCTGGAAGAAATGATGTTTATTCCTGTGAGAAGTGACCCTTTTTTTTTGCTTGAGAGAAGTGATCTCCCTTCCTGAGAGAAGTGATAATTGTGCTTGATAAAAGTGATCTCCCTTCCTGAGAGAAGTGATCTCCCTTCCTGAGAAAAGTGATCTTTTCACTTGAGAGAAGTGATCCTCACTGCAGTAATTTGCAATGTTTCTCATCATCTTTTAGAACTCCTCCCCTCCCCATTCGTTACACTTTTCCTCAACCTATTCTGACATTTTTTTCAGAAGCCGCAAAAAAAAAAGCGTCGTTAAATTTTTGGCCTCTTTGTTATCTTTTCCTCTCCTCCCCTCGAAATACCGGCATGACCTGACCCAATGAGGCCAATGTATCGTCTACTTCAGGAATCCGACATTTAATGTTCCCGATTCTTTCTTCCTTTTCTCCCACAGGTCCAAATATGGACCGTCATCTCATCGTGGCCCTCGCCTCACATTTAGCAGCCTCGCCCTAGGGCTCGTGATTTGTCCCCCTCCCATAAGTCTGGTTCTTCTAGCTCGAGGACATGCCATTGTTTGTCATAAATGACAGAGTTAGAGCACTGAGCCTGGGAAAGAAAGGTTTGATGTATTGTCCCGACATCTCCATACAAACATATCTAAAACATACAAACGGGCGTAGAATTAGGGATGGAGGGACATGAAAAGTTCACATAAAAGTGAATACTCTTTTCTGGTGCCGGTTAGTTTATTATAAACTCTGCACATAAATATAAATGGAGAAATACTAGAACAGGTGAAAAATGTCACGTGTTTCAGGTGTGTCGAAATGGTGGTCCGCGGGCTGCATTCTATCCGGCTCGCCTTTGCTGCGGATGGAGAAGGTAGTAATTATGGAAATATAATTTTTGTTTGTTTGTGTTGTTATTGTTGTTGTTGTTCTTCTTCTTCTTTCTTTCTTTCTTTCTTCTTCTTTTTTTCTTCTTCTTCGCCTTTCTTTCTTTCTTCTTCTTCTTTTTCTTTCTTTCTTTCTTTCTTTCTTCTTCTTCTTCTTTCCTCTTCGAGCAACAGCTGAATTCAACAGCTACCGGAGTTATTGAGGCTCACGGCTGCAGGAAAGACAACTCTCTATTCCTCTCTGTTCTTGATCTTTTCTTGGCAACTTTCGATTCCAAGAGCGCCTATATCTTCTTCTAGGTTGTCTCCCCATCGTTGTCTAGCTCTACCTCTAGGTCTACCCCCTTTCATCACTTCTATATAGGCCGTCTTTGTTTGTCTGTCTTCCTCTATTCTCTCTAAAAGCCCGAGCCACCTCCGTCTGTTTTTCATAGTGGCTGTTATAATCAGAGAGTTAAACAATCTGTATATTTCTTTGTTATTTCTTATCTCACGCTGGCCAGTATATATCAGTTAAATTGTAATTAAATTAAATATAATTTCTTTGATTAAAATTAACACAAAACATATATAAAAAAGTTTTAAAAACATTTTAAAAGATCTGAAAAGTTAATTAAAAGCATTCAATTCACCTTCACTTCATAACTGACTCTTTTGTCTCATTTTAAAAAATGTAAATTGACAAAATCTAGCTGATTTATAGGCGGCCCGCCACTCGATTTCAGCACACAGTTGTGGCCCTAGAGGTCTCTGAAGTTGGACACTCCAGATTTATTTGGAATGTATGATGACAGATGATGGGAAATGTGAAAATGGAAATTAAAAGAAGACAAGGAATGGCCAAAGGCACTTCAAACTGATTGAAGACAAAGGCTCTTATTACAAAAACATTGACTGGAGATCTCTTTTGGAAGCACTTTAAAGAAAAGGCAAAAAAAAAAAAATGATCAGATCCAGAGGGAAATCAAAAAAAAAAAAAAAAAAGAAGAAGAAGAAATAACCATCTCTCAAAAGGCACAGAAATAACCATGCAGTGGCTACCCTGCCACTGTGGCATTACCGGAACAAAAAAAAACCCACGCCCTAGCCAAACAGGGTCAAAATAAAGGAACAATCCAGCCATTACATCAGTTACAAGGAAGGCCAAGACCATCAGATGAAACCGCTACCACCAACTATGGGCCCAAGAGGCTAGACTTTTCAAGCAGCTAACCTGATCCCTTCCAACAGCTAAAAAGGAAGCAACAAACGGTCCTCCTCCTACTAAAATATATAAACTAGTAAAAAAAAGTAGGAGCAGCTTTATTATTTAACGACTACAAAGTTGTGACGTTTCGGCGTTAGCCTTCATCATACAAACACAAACAAGAAGAAGAATTAGAGAGAGGAGACAAGGTATAGATTCTCATGAATCCTATGTTAAAGAAATAATTTTTAAAAATGACAAAAGTAATGAAAAAATTGCAAAGTAACTAAAACTTAGTTGCAGTCTTGGAAGAATACAATCTTCTGCACGCTTCCAATAACCATTAACCAGTATTAGTTAATTTGCAGTTTTTTCATTATTTGCTTTCATTTTTTAATATTTATTTCTTTAACATAGGATTTATGTGAATCTATACCTTGTCTCCTCTCTCCAATTCTTCGTCTTGTTTCTTTTTGTATGATGAAGGCTAACGCCGAAACGTCACAACTTTGTAGTCGTTAAATAATAAAGCTGCTCCTACTTTTTTACTAGCTTATACGTTTTGGTTTCACAGCTTTACTGCAGTGCTTCCTGTATAGGCGTATACTTATACTCTAATTATTGTCTGCTCCTACTAAGAACTGGCCGCGCAGGCTGCTGGACCATCTCACCGACTCAAGGTCTGACATACTGACGAATGTCGCTGTAGGAGCAGAGTACAGACTCCAGAACATGTTCTCCAAAAGTGCCCTACTTTTACCGACCTAGGCAGCCAGACATAGTCACAGAGCTCAGACATGAGCACAGAGCTCAGACATGAGCACAGAGCTCAGACATGAGCACAGAGCTCAGACATGGTCACAGAGCTCAGACATGGACATAAGGCTCAGACATGGACATAAGGCTCAGACATGGACATAAGGCTCAGACATGGACATAAGGCTCAGACATGGACATAAGGCTCAGACATGGACATAAAGCTCAGACATGGACATAAGGCTCAGACATGGACATAAAGCTCAGACATGGACATAAGGCTCAGACATGGACATAAAGCTCAGACATAGACACAGAGCTCAGACATGGACATAAAGCTCAGACATGGACATAAAGCTCAGACATGGACATAAGGCTCAGACATGGACATAAAGCTCAGACATGGACACAGAGCTCAGACATGGACATAAAGCTCAGACATGGACACAGAGCTCAGACATGGACATAAAGCTCAGACATGGACACAGAGCTCAGACATGGACATAAAGCTCAGACATGGACACAGAGCACAGACATGGACACAGGGCTCAGACATGGACACAGAGCTCAGACATGGACATAAAGCTCAGACATGGACATAAGGCTCAGACATGGACACAGAGCTCAGACATTGACACAGAGCTCAGACATGAGCACAGAGTTCAGACATGGACATAAGGCTCAGACATGAGCACAGAGCTCAGACATTGACACAGAGCTCAGACATGAGCACAGAGCTCAGACATGGACATAAAGCTCAGACATGGACACAGAGCTCAGACATGGACATAAGGCTCAGACATGGACATAAAGCTCAGACATGGACACAAGGCTCAGACATGGACATAAAGCTCAGACATGGACACAGAGCTCAGACATGGACACAGAGCTCAGACATGGACACAGAGCTCAGACATGGACACAGAGCTCAGACATGACCACAGAGCTCAGACATAGACACAGAACTCAGACATGGACATAAGGCTCAGACATGGACACAGAGCTCAGACATGGACACAGAGTTCAGACATGGACACAGAGCTCAGACATGACCACAGAGCTCAGACATAGACACAGAGCTCAGACATGGACATAAGGCTCAGACATGGACACAGAGCTCAGACATGAGCACAGAGTTCAGACATGGACATAAGGCTCAGACATAGACACAGAGCTCAGACATGAGCACAGAGTTCAGACATGGACATAAGGCTCAGACATGGACACAGGGCTCAGACATGGACATAGAGGTCAGACATAGACACAGAACTCAGACATAGACACAAAGCTCAGACATGGTCACAGGGCTCAGACATGACTACATGGCTTCGACCTAAGACGGAAACTGTAGGGCTGCTGGGAGGACTTGGAGAAGACTGTGGACCTCATCCTGGCCACCGGGCCGGTGATCTGGCATGACCAAGAACCTGGACGCCGAAGAAGACGAAGAATGTCAGAACGCATAACACAGCAGCTGAAGACTGCAATCTTTAGCTGCTGAATATGCTTCACACCCCTTTACGGTGTAGGATTATGGACTTGAAATAAGAAAATGGAAAGGAACCTTGAGGTATCCAGAATAACAGGAAATTACAAGGACAGAAAAGAACGAAGTACTACGAGTATATCAACTTAGAAGGACAAGGGAAATAATCGAGAAAAAAAACTATACAAAGTGGAAAGTTAAACATATTTCGGCCATATCAAGAGGACTTGTACAATCTCCCTGTAACTGCGAGCTGGCGGTCTTTGCAGCCGATGCTGTGAAGGTGTTGTGGCACAGCATCGTATCGGATTGTGAGCGGGTTATGGCAGCTATTTGTGTTTTAGTCCCGAAGTGCAGCTCAGCTAAATAGCAGGGGGTGTGCAATACTTCTTTAGCAGACTCCACCACCATGGGGACTATGGCGATCCCTGCCCCGTTAGCCAGGCTAGGCCTGTTACTGGGGGGGGGGGGTACCAACGGAAAGGCGGGACAGGGTCCTGGTCAGGTATGGTTCGCTAACCCTGACGCTAGCATATCAGCTTTGGGTCGGTGATTGCCTGATTTGACAGCGTCTTCACCCCATTCCCCCCCCCCCCCCCCCCCCCCCCCCCAATATCAAGAGGAATAAAACAGTTATGAAAAGGAAGCTAGAGGGAAAAAGATGAAGGGAAAAGACAGAAATGACGACAATGATTTAGATGGGTGGACAGCATAAAGAAGTGGGCTGGATTCAACTTTGTCCTAGTGCGCTATGAAACTACTATATTCAGTTTCAAGGTCTTTACTTCCCCGGGGATTCGGCACATGATGATGATGATGATGATGATGATGATGAAGAAGAAGAAGAAGAATTTATCAGAAAGACATGTCTTCATGTTTAAAGCAAGTTTTCTGAAACGTTTTTTTTTTAATCCTGGGGGAAAAAACCATTAAAACAATATTTGAGCCTTAAG
>CM019712.1:21956920-21963133 GCA_009760885.1 Achatina immaculata
TATTGTGGGGGTGGGGGGTAGTTCAGTTATATCCTTGTTTATCATTCCCTGAGCATTCTCCACTTTTTCGACGTTTTTTCGACCGCGTGGGCTCAGTAGCTGAATCAGAAAATGGCGTGTGGCGCCACATTACTGAGAGTGTTTATGACTCGGTCTGTTGCACGTGTAATAAAGTGTAATGTAAAACAATCTACCCTCTAAGGTTTTGTGATTCGTGTGCAAAATTTTCAAACCGTGTGCAAATATTTATTTTTTAAAAAATGTGTGTTCAAATGCGCGTCGTAAGCTCAGATAACCGAGTATAATTTAAAGTTCTCATGAAAAAAAAAAACCCAACTAAAATGTAAAGAAATGAGGAAAACGAACTCAGGTAGTGCTAATATATATTTTAGCCAGCGCCGTTATAGAACAGAGTAACTTCAGAAAACTGAGAAACAAAAGTAAATATTTTATTTATTTCTTTATTTTTTAATTAATTTTTTTTTTTTTTTTGCACAGCATATAAAATTTCGTGCCCAGCGTAATTTTGTGTGTGTGCGCGCGGCCCCATAGCTTAGAGGGAACATTGATGCAATGGCTTTTAATATTTAAAAGAGTCATGTCTCAAGGCGTTTGTACGTCGCAGGAGTGTGATACGTTAGTGCACTTGAAGGCAGGGAGACCTACGTCTGTCCTCGCTGTCTTTAAATTTCTGAGAGAAATTTCCCCGAGTTTCAATTTCTTGATGCCTGGTCGACCCAGATACTGGTCGGTCCTGGGAGTATTACCGGGTTCAATGTTCTGTTATTCTAATTCTCCGGAACGGAGAAGGGAAGTTAAGCTAACACGCCGTAAGAGCAAGAAACTTATGAATATGTTCTGTCTTGTCCATTTTCTTGTTATTTCTTATTTATAGCTTTCTTTGGGAAAAGTTCTGGGTTGAAAACATTACCGATTTTATTATGGTTACTGTGGAGGTATATGCCTGTGAGACCTGGACACTTAAGAAAACAACTGAGAAAACATAAATGACTTTGAATGTAAATGCTACAGAAGAGTTATTCAAATATCATGGACACAGAAAAGAACAAATATATCCTCACTACAAGAACTTAATGTTGAAGAAGGCTGGCTAGTAAAGAGGATTAAAGAGAGAAAACTTAAATATTTAAACGTGATGATAATCTAGAAAAGAACATCTTGGAAGGGTACTTTATGGGAAAAAAGAAAGAGAGGAAGATTAAGGCAAAAAATGGCTGCAAGACATCGTTGATAATCTGGAAATGGATGCATCAGCAGCAGGCCATCTTGCTCACAACCGAGAGGCCTACAGGAGAGCTGTTAGGGAGGCGAATTTCCGGAAGTTAAATTCAAATGACTGACTGTTGAGACAGTAAAAATGGGTACCAGAGAATTCTGGGAAGGTAAATGCGGCCAGGTGTGATAGTGACCATATCAGACTTTCATGTGCCGAAGGTCATGGAAAATATGGGCCTAACACCGTATTCCCCAATATGCCTTATTGCCATGGAAACGAGAATTTTACCTTTTTTTTTAACTGTGGGGGTAAAGACGCTGTCCGAGTTCGCCTTCAAAGAACCCATATCTGGCGTACCGGCGTCAGGATTGGCGAACAGTAGCAGACTAAGACCCTATCCCACCTCCCAGTAATAGTCCTAGCTTGGCTAACAGGGCAGAGATCGCCATAGTCTCTGTGGCTGTAGAGTCTCATAAAGAAGCACTGCACACTGCACACTGCACCTCCACCCCTCCCCACCTGTTTTCAAGCTCTAGTTAGGGACCAGAAAAAAATAGGTACCAAAACCCAGCGTCCAATCTGACACGATGCTTTGCCTCAACACCTTCACGGCACCGGCTGCAAAGAACACCGGGTCTCAGTTCCAGGGAGACTGACAAAGAAGAGAGAAAGAAAGAAAGAAAGTAAGAAAGAAAGAAGGATTAGGGTCAATGTAGAAACTGCTGTGGACCTTGATCAATATATTTTACTTTGCTCCAAATATTTCGTTTTAATTTCCCAAGATACTTTTTTTTTCTTTCACAAACCACAAACAGTTTCCTTTCTTCTTTTTGTGTGTTTGTGGAAGGTTTCATTAGTGAGTTCTACAGTTTCTTGTTGTCGTTGTGGTCTGTAAAATTAGCTCATTTAATCAAACAGAAGGAAAACTCAGCCAAAAGGACGGGGCGGTTAATCGAATGCCGGAGAATGGGGTCCATTCAAAGCCCTGTCTTACTTTCTGATAAGTGAGTAGGAACTGATCCAAAATCCCGTCTTACTTTATGACAAGAGCAATGAATGAGATCATGAAAAAACCCTGTCTTACTTTCTGACAAGACCAATGAATGGGATCATGAAAAAATCCTGTATTACTTTATGACAAGACCAATGAATTGGATCATGAAAAAAACTCTGTCTTACTTTATGACAAGACCAATGAATTGGATCATGAAAAAATCCTGTATTACTTTATGACAGGACCAATGAATGGGATCATGAAAAAACCCTGTCTTACGTTCTGGCATGTGAATAGGATATGGTCAAAACCTTATCTTACTTTCTGTTAAAGTCAGTGAATGGGATCTGTTAAAAACCCTATCCTACTTTCTGACAAGACCAATGGATGGGATCATGACAAAATTCTTATCTTACTTTCTGACAAGACCAATGAATGGGATCATGACAAAATTATTATCTTACTTTCTCACAGGACCAATGAATGAGACCATGACAAAACTCTTATCTTACTTTCTGACAAGACCAATGAATGCGATCATGACAAAACTCTTATATTACTTTCTGACAAGACCAATGAATGGGATCATGACAAAACTTATCTTACTTTCTGACAAGACCAATGAATGGGATCATGACAAAACTCTTATCTACTTTCTGACAAGACCAATGAATGGGATCATGACAAAACTCTTATCTTACTTTCTGACAAGACCAATGAATGGGATCATGACAAAACTCTTATCTTACTCTCTCCAAAGACCAATGAATGGGATCATGACAAAACTCTTATTTTACTTTCTGACAAGACCAATGAATGAGATCATGACAAAACTCTTATCTTACTATCTGACTAGACTAATGAATGGGATCATGACAAAATTTTATCTTACTTTCTGACTAGACCAATGAATGGGATCATGACAAAACTCTTATCTTACTTTCTGACAAGACCAATGAATGAGATCATGACAAAACACTTATCTTACATTCTCACAAGACCAATGGATGGGATCATGACAAAATTCTTATCTTACTTTAAACGGTACGACTATTTAAACCAAAAGTAGGAACAGCTTTATTCATTGACTAACCACACAGCTGTAACAGAACAACTGTATCCTCGTGAATTAAGAGGTGTTCCAACTTTTGTTTTAAATATTCCTAACATTTTGGTATGACAGATTTACCGCAGTGACTTTATGTGTATTTATATATTTAGTTTTAGATATACTGATATAACTGCCACTGGCAATAGAGTTATTTGGTGCTATATAGAACCTATTCCACTTTATGCAAGTGAAACATTCACTATGAATAAACAATTAGAGCGAAGAATAAAGGCTGCTGAAATGTGATTCTCAAGAAGAATGCTTCACATACCATGGACAGCCAGAAAGATAAATGAAGAAATATTACAGCAGACAAGAAAACACATCGAACTGGTGCCGTACACAAGACAAAAAGACAATCAAAGTTTCTCGGACACATCAGCAGACGCGAAAGTCTCGAAAAACTGGTCATGACTGGAAAGACAAATGACAAAAGACAGACACCGCAGAGAAGACAGACACTGCAGAGAAGACACATACTGCAGAGAAGACACACACTGCAGAGAAGACACACACTGCAGAGAAGACAAAAATGCCTGGATAGCCTGACTGCATGGTTTGGCGGGGAAAACTGCAATGGACTTGATTCAAGACACGGAGGATCGAGCGAGATGGAAAGAGAGAAGATCGTCTACCTTTATCGGCATGGCACCGTCTGAAGCGATCTGATACTGTTATCCCAAAACTACTTGTGTATATTACCTTCAGACCAATGAATGCGATCTGGCCCAAAACTTGTACTTTCTAAGAGGGAACTTAGTCTGTTCGTTCCGACAGTTGTATACGTAAATCGATTTGTACGTAACGTGCAGTTTTTCTTTGTTATATACCCATTGGCGATATTTTACATAACCAGTTTATTCCGTAAGATTTATGTTGGTCACTTGATGAGACGAAATGATCAGAGAATCCCAAAACAAGCTATCAAGTGGAACACAACAGGCCGAAGAAAAAAGAGGCAGACCGCGTGAAACTCTGAAGAGGACATTGTTAAGAGAGACCAAATTAACAGGCATAAAATCCTTAGATGGGTTGAAAGACTCACCGAAGACAGGAAAAATTGGCGAACTACTTTGCGAGCCCTATGTGACGTTTAACGGCACTGGAAGGATATAAGATATAAGATAAGATAAGTTTATTCCGTAAAGTTCGGTAGCTTTTTGTTTTTTTGCGCACATAAAATCGTCGTATGACGGAGATACGTATGTCGGAACCCATGCGTAATGTGGCTTCTAAGGACAAAACAAAAAGACACTACAAAATAAATATGATTTGGCTCATAAGACGAACCGAGCTTGTAAGGTGGCCTCTTGTTGCGTGTAGTTTAAGAACCGCTGGTCTAACCGGTGTTTCAGGAAGAATGCACTGGTCCAGGGTATCGCTATTTAGATTTTCTGATTGCTTTCTGTAAGTCTCGACGTCGATTACGTTGACAATGCTCTCACGTCGTCTAGGGCTTCGATTCCGCGGGACAATTCGCGCCTTTGAGTAACAGCAAAATTAGGCATCGATTATTGCTTGACCTGCTCAAACTCTGACACCGAGAACAAAGTTTCCATAATCGAATATTGCCGCTGTAGTTTCTGTTCGTGATATAGAATTTAACAATGAACTGGAAGTAAAGAGAGTACGTTGTTCTCGGAGGAATCGAATTTGAATATTTATAAATGTCGATTCCATAGAGTATCGTATGTCTGATTAATATTCAGTTTGGCAGAACTATGGGAGATTAGCTTAATGTTGCAGGCAATTAACTGGAAACAAGCATGGGATGTAGTTACTCAAGGAAATCCTCCCGCGGTATGTGATTAATTGTTGTTTGAGATGTTTGTCAGTTGAACTTGTGTTAAACTGTTTTTATTTTCCTTGGTTGTTGACTTTAGGGATTCGATGTTAGACAAGTAATGCAGATTTAATTTACCCTGGTGACCCGCCACGGTTGGCAACACTCACAATGGCGTCACGGGGAAGAGTTCAGACTTTACGTTAGTGATGTGTGTGTGTGTGTGTGTGTGTGTTGCAGATGTCAAGGGGAAGATGTATGAGAGAAGGGAGAGAGAGAGAGAGAGGGAGACTTGTGATCGCAGTTGTCAGCGTTATAACTCTCTCTGAGTTGAGGTCATTTGTTTGAGGTTGTCAGAGCATTCAGGCCAGTTCAGAAAATGAATATGTTTAGGAAGTGAATATAACGAGTTCTGGAAGTGAACATGACGAGTTGTGGAAGTGAACATGACGAGTTGTGGAAGTGAACATGACGAGTTGTGAAAGTGCATATGACAAGTTGTGGAAGTGAATATGGGGAGTTATGGAAGTGAATATGGCAAGTTGTGAAAGTGAACATGACGAGCTGTGGAAGTCAATATGGTGAGTTGTGGATGTCAATATGGCGAGTTGTGGAACTGAATATGGTGAGTTGTGGATGTCAATATGGCGAGTTGTGGAACTGAATATGGTGAGTTGTGGAAGTGAATATAGCGAGTTGTGGAAGTCAGTATGGTGAGTTGTGGAAGCCAAATGGGGAGTTGTGGAAGCCAATATGGGGAGTTGTGGGAGCCAGTATGGGGAGTTGTGGGAGTCAGTATGGGGAGTTGTGGGAGTCAGTATGGGGAGTTGTGGGAGTCAATATGGGGAATTGTGGGAGTCAGTATGGGGAGTTGTGGGAGCCAATATGGGGAGTTGTGGAAGCCAATATGGGGAGTTGTGGAAGCCATATGGCGAGTTGTGGAAGCCAATATGGCGAGTTGTGAAAGTGAACAATACGGGTTGTGAAAGTGAATATGGGTAGCTGTGGAAGTGAACATGGCGAGTTGTGGAAGTGAAATGTCGAGTTTTGGAAGTGAACACGGAGAGTTATGAAGGTTGTCATGATGA
>CM019712.1:21963233-21986615 GCA_009760885.1 Achatina immaculata
GGGTGAGAGGCGGTAGCCCACCCAGGCCAGAGTTGGACTTTCTCACCGGAAAACCTCGACGTGTTTGAGATACCCGTGTATCACCGCCGGGTGAGAGGTGGTTGCCCATCCAGTCCAGGGTTGGACTTTCTCACCGGAAAACCTCAGCGTGATTAGGATACGCAAACATCCCCGCCGGGTGAGAGGTGGTTGCCTATCTAGACTTCCCTGGTCCAGTGTCTCCGACTTCAGCATTTTGCGGTCGTGGCCGCTACCCTTCCTAGTTGTGACCAGGATGCAGCTTTTGTCCAGGAGGACGAATCCTCGCCACTAGTGACTTCTACCCCTGGGTTGAGCTGGTTTAGGCATTATCCCAGTATGGGCGTGTTTGGGACGGGACCGACCTCTAGGGCAGAGGTACTGTGACATGCATAGCCTTCAAGATTCACCCCTGGTATGAGCCGGTTTAGGCAAAATTCACCAGTATGGGTGTTTATCAGGCGTTACCGACCTCTAGAGCGGAGGTGGCATGACATGTCTAGCCATCGAGTTCCACCCATGATGTGTGCCGGTTTAGGCATATTTCACCAGTGTAGGTGTATTTCGGACGTGGGTGGCCTCTAGAGCAGATGTGCCGTGGTATAGCTCTCGTAGCGATACTACTGGACATACCGGTTAAACTTCACTTTCCACCACCTTTTCCCATCGGCTCCGCACAGCAACCTTTATTTTTTTTTTCCGCATTTACTTCCTTAACCGGGAGGAGCTTCACTCCACGCGCGGCATTTGAAGAGTCTCGCCAGCAGTGTCTTAACCTCTGGGACAAGCCGGTTCATGCATTTCACCCGACATGACTGCACTCAGGACGTGGCCGACCTCCAGACCAGAGGTGCCGTGATTTGACTGTTTGCTTCGCTTTATCCTTTCTACCACCCTTTCCGCAGTGATGCTGCGCGGCAACCTCATTTGAAAATTTCTTCATTGGCCGGGAGGAGCACCACTCCACGCACGGCAGCTGAAGATCTCGCCAACAGCGGCCTGATCACCCATGAGACAGGTTGTTGTTTGCTCATCTGTCTTATCTCTGCATTGTTCTTGAATTTATTCCACTTTTTACTGAGTATTTTCCTTAACCATTTGTTTTCAAAAGAGTCTAATTCCTTGTCTATTTCTTTAGTTGTTTTCCAGCTTCTACATGCATAAATGAGGGTGGATATTATATTGAATAAACTTAGATTGGTTTTAGTTTAAAATTAGTGAGAACAAAAAAACTGAAAGAAAATTTGAGATGAAGATACAATATCAAGGCTAAATGAGATAGCAGCCATTAACCCATCACTGACTGCTTGCTTCAGGGCTGGCAAACCATGGCTGGTCAAGACCCTTATTGCTTTTAGATAAGAAGGTAGATCATCATCATGTGCTGTGGGGATGGTGATTGGCGGTCATGCTTCTACTGACGTTTTCTATCAGCTCAGCTGGTGACCTTTTATTGTGCCATCGTGTCAGAGTTCCACGACTTTTTCTGCTGGTCTTTTCCAGCCTCTCTTCCCATTTATCATATGCTACAGAAGAGTTATTCAAATATCATGGACACAAAAAAAGAAAAAATATATCCATACTACAAGAACTTAATATTGAAGAAGGCTGGCTAGTAAAGAGGATTAAAGAGAGAAAACTTAAATAATTTGGACACATTAAACGTCATTATAATCTAGAGAAGACCGTCTTGGAAGGGTGCATAATGGGAAAAAGAAAGAGAGGAAGACCAAGGGGAAGATGGCTGCAAGACATTGTTGATGATCTGCAAATGGATGCATCAGAAGTAGGCCATCTTGCTCACAACCGAGAGGCCCACAGGAGTGCTTTTAGGGAGGCAAAGTTCCACAAGGGACATGCAAATGAATGAATGAATGATACTTGTATTAAGTCGAGTGTGTGGGAAGAATGAAAGATGGAGTGATGAAGGGCAGAATGTAAGAAGGGCCTGTGTGCCCAATTCTTTACCCTTTAAAAATAAAGATTCATTCATTCATTTTTTTTTAAAACAGACCAGTCGTGGAAACTAAACAACTCTACTAGACTGACTGGGGCACCGGGGTAGCGAAGCGGTTAGTGTATAATGCTGTCATGACAAGGTTGTTGGTTCAAAATCGTCCCAGCCACTCACCTGTAGGAGTGATTTCCAGCATTGTCTGTGGAGGATTTTGTCCACTAACATTTGTCTAAAGCAGAGGAGAGGGAGGGAGGGAGGGGGAAGGGAGGGATGGAGGGAGGGAGGGATTCAGTATTTTTGTGGGGGGGGCAATTAGAAAAACAAAAATAATGAAATTTCCCGTTAAACAAGAAAGAAAAATATACGTAGAAGGAACAGCTGTTTAAAAGTACACCAATTTGCATACCTCGGCAGCTACATAGACCAGTCTGATGACACCAGAAAGAAAGTTAGAATTAGAATTGCAAAAGCGGCATTCAAAAGTTATATGCATAAAAACCAAGTTAAGATTATTCAATTCAAATGTAATATCCACCCTCATTTATGCACGTGAAAGCTGGAAAACAACTAAAGAAATTGACAATAAAATATGAAAACAAATGCCTAAGGAAAATACTCGGTATAAAGTGTACTGAATTAAAGAACAACGCAGAGATAAGGCAGATGAGCAAACAACAACCAGTCTCATGGGTGATCAGAAAAAGCGATGGGCATATGTCGGTCATGTGATGAGAAGAATCAGCCGAAGAATCCCCAAAACAAGCTATCAAGTGGAACACAACCTGACGAAGAAAAAGAGGTCGACCACGTGAAACTCTGAAGAGGACATTGTTAAGAGAGGTCAAATTAGTGGGCATAAAATGCCTTGATGAGGTTGAAAAACTTGCAGAAAACAGGAAAACTTGGCGAAATACCATGTGAGCCCTATGTGACGTTTAACGGCACGGGAAGGACGTAAGATGTAAGAATTAGAATATATATACTACACCTGTTCAAAACTTGGCTGACTGCGATGGGAGGGGGGTGGGGTGGGGTGGGGCGTGGGTGGAGGGCATAAAAAATATTTTATACGTTCAGATGGGACATGATCCAATAAAAAAAAGGTTGGGAAACATTGGTCTAAAGAAACGAACTTGCAAAGGATAAATGGCCGTCTTGTATATATACTGCAAAACAAAAAAAAAAACAAAAAAAAACAACCCAAAGATCTTCACATCTTCATTAGCTACAAAGAGCAAAGATCCTCGGTTACATTTACAGTGCCAGTAACAGCTGAGAAACTCTTAAATGCCTTCGAATGTAAATGCTACAGAAGAGTTCTTCAAATATCATGGACACAAAAAAAAGAACAAATATATCCATACTACAAGAACTTAATATTGAAGAAGGCTGGCTAGTAAAGAGGATTAAACAGAGAAAACTTAAATATTTTGGACATATTAAACGACATGATAATCTAGAGAAGACAGTCTTGGAAGAGTACATAATGGGAAAAAGAAAGAGAGGAAGACCAAGGGGAAGATGGCTGCAAGAGATTGTTGATGATCTGCAAATGGATGCATCAGCAGCAGGCCATCTTGCTCACAACCGAGAGGCCTACAGGAGTGCAGTTTGGGACACAAAGTTCCGCAAGGGACATGCAAATGAATGAATGATGAATGAAAGTAACAGCAAAGGAATCCTAACTTGCTCACGCGTCTATGTTTGTTTCCTAATACTCACCTTCTATGGGATATCCCGCTGTGACTTCCCTTGCCCTAGATCTTGTGTATATTTTGAACGCTGACCCCGTGAACTTTGACGGACTCGCACCCCCACCTTGACGCAGCAGATATTCGCAGTACGGGAACACATCCGTCGGAGATTCCTGGCACGTCACATTTTGTGTAAACATCACCACAAAAATCCATGACGTCATTACGGACACCGTTACTCTGTTCATTAAGTGGTTCCCCATGATGACCTAGTTCTTGAAGGCTTTACCAAACAACTCGAAGAACATACAAGATGCAAGGATCAAAGATTCTGTGTGGTTTTCCTTTGTAAAGTTGCACTATAAATAGAAATCAAGACTTAGGGGATTCCTCTCTTACCTCGTGCGTCTAAAGAAAATGGAAGCGATTCTTGAAGACTATAAATTGCTGGAAAAGCTGATTCCAACAGAAACTGTTGTAGAATATATCATCCGACTCGATGGACATGATTCATCCTGCCGAACAAAATTGAAGAAATATAAGAAATGTTTTAAAATGTCAAATATTTTTATAAATAGTAATGCATTCTGTGAATTAATTATTATATATTTGGAGTCCAAAGTCCAGAACATATCCTTCGAGAGTGCCCAAACACATGCGGAAATGAGGCGAGAGAGATGGCCAGAGGACACAAGCTTTGGGTCTCCTATCAGGATCTGGAGAGGATTTCAAGCTTTGCCATGTCAACAGGGATTAGGATCTGATGTGACTAACAACATCGAACGCAGAAGAACTACACTACACTACACCACACTACACTACACTACACTACACTACACTACACTACATTACACTACACTACACTACACTACACTACTCAACACACTACGCAACATCACACCACACCACACTACACTACACTACACCGCACCACACTACACTACACCACACTACACTACACTACACTACATTACACTACACTACACTACACTACACTACACTACAATAACTACACTACACTACATACACTACATACTACACTACAACCACACTACACCACACTACACTACACTACACTACATACACACTACACTACACTACACTACACTACACTACACTACACTACATTACACTACACTACACTACACCACACTACACTACACTACACTACACTACACTACACTACACTACACTACATTACACTACACTACACTACACTACACTACTCAACACACTACGCAACATCACACCACACCACACTACACTACACTACACCGCACCACACTACACTACACCACACTACACTACACTACACTACATTACGCTACGCTACACTACACTACATTACACTAAATTACACTACAATACACTACACTACACTAGAATACACTACATTACAATACATTACACTACATTTTACTGTATTATGCCACGCTATGCCGTACTGTACTTCACTGTGCTGTGCTGAATTGTACTATATAGGTATACTTTTTTTCCTCACTGAAACCAGTGTACTTTCCTTTTCCAGAAATTGAAAATAAGCACACTACGAAAGTGAAAAGTAAACATTTGAAATGCTTATATTTATGCAAGTGTTTCTTTTCTTCTAATTATGCATGTATAAAAACAATGTATACAAAATATTTTATCATATATTTACACAAAATAAAGGAAACATGAATTCTTCTGACAGCCACGTTTCTCAGGTGGGCGTGATATTGTTAATACGGGGACAGGTGAAAATTGTCTCGTAAATATTTGGCGTCAGAGACTCACCTGCCTAACGGGGCAGGGACCGCTATAGTCCCCATGTTGGTGGAGTTTGTTAAAGAAGTATTGAACACCTCCTACTTTTTAGCTGCACTTCAGGACTACACCACGCCACACCAAACCATACTGCACCACATCACGCCACACTACACTACACCACGCCACACTACACTACACCACTACACCACGCCACACCACACTGCACCACATCACGCCACACTACACCACGCCACACCACACTGCACCACATCACGCCACACTACACTACACCACAACACACTACACCACATCACGCCACACTACACCACACCACACCACACCACACTGCACCACATCACGCCACACTACACTACACCACACCACACTGCACCACATCACGCCACACTACACTACACCACAACACACTACACCACATCACGCCACACTACACTACACTACACCACACCACACTACACCACATCACGCCACACTACACTACACTACACCACACCACACTACACCACATCACGCCACACTACACTACACCACACCACAACACACCACACCACACTACACTACACCACATCACACTACATCACGCCACACTACACCACACCACACTGCACCACATCACGCCACACTACACTACACCACACCACACTGCACCACATCACGCCACACTACACTACACCACACCACACTGCACCACACCACGCCATACTACACTACACCACGCCACACTGCACCACACCACACCACACCACACTGTACCACACCACACCACGCCACGCTACACCACACCACACCACACTGCACCACACCACACCACGCCACACCACACCACACTGCACCACATCACGCCACACTACACTACACCACGCCACACCACACCACGCCACACTGCACCACACCACGCCACACTACTACATTACACTACACAACACTGCACCACACCACACCACACTACACTACACTATGCCACACTGCACCACACCACGCCACACTGCACCACGCCACGCCACACTGCACCACACCACACCACATTGCACCACACCACACTGCACCACACCACGCCACACTGCACCACGCCACACTGCACCACACCACGCCACACTGCACCACACCACGCCACACTGCACCACACCACTCCACACTGCACCACACCACACCACGCCACACTGCACCACACCACGCCACACTGCACCACACCACGCCACACTGCACCACACCACGCCACACTACACCACACCACACTGCACCACACCACGCCACACTGCACCACACCACGCCACACTGCACCACACCACGCCACGCCACACTACGCCACACCACATCGCACAACACCACACCACGCCACGCCACACTACGCCACACCACGCCACACTAAGCCACACCACACCGCACAACACCACACCACGCCACGCCACACCACGCCACGCCATACTACGCCACACCACACCGCACAACACCACACCACACCACACCACGCCACGCCACACTACACCGCACTACACCAAACATACGAATAAGACAAGGAAAATAATGATTCTGTCTTACGCATGGATAAATCTTATCTGATATATCTTATATCCTTCTCGTGCCGTTAAACGTCACACAGGTGAGTAATTTACATATATTCCGGCATATTAGCCTCACTGGAAAATAAGACGCACCGGCATATAAGACGCATTTATAATTTGGCAACAATTTTTCGGAAATAAAATACATAGCCCCCCCCCCCCCTTCCATTTTTTTAATAACAAAAAAAAAAGAAGGTCCCTGGGTCCACCCAGCCTCTAAAAACTGGGTACCAGAGATACCTGGGAAGGTAAATGCAACCAGGCGTGACATTGATCACATCACACTTTAATCTGCCGATGGTCTTGACAAATACCGACTAAACGCCGTATCCTTAATATCCCTCAATGGCATGGAAAAGGGGATTTTTACCTTTATCTTATCCTTTAATTTTCACCTTTATCTTATCCTTTAACAGCCATGGTATCCACCATATTAATCATTTTAGCAATGGTTTATTGAATCTACTGATTACCACTGACAGTTTATACACCCGGTACATGCGAGACTAACGAAATCGTTGTTTACCTTTGTGTAAGATGTTAGTCACGTAAGTGTCTTCGAATGTAAATGCTACAGAATAGTCCTTCAGATATCATGGACGCAAAAAAGAACAAATATATCCATACTATAAGAACTTAATATTGAAGAGGGTTGGGTAATAAAGAGGATAAAAGAGAGAAAACTTAAATATTATGGACATATTAAACGTATGAGAATTTAGAGAATACCGTCTTGGAAGGGTACATAATAGGAAAAAGAAAGAGAGGAAGAACAAGGCGAAGATGGCTGCAAGATATTGTCAGCGGTCTGCGAATGGATGCACCAGCAGCAGAGCATCTTGCTTACAACCGAGAGGCCTACAGGAGAGCTGTTAGGGAGGCAAAGTTCCGCAAGGGGCATGCAAGTTACTGACTGACTTTAAGATGTTAACTTTAAAATAGCAATGGTAGTCTCCCATTTACAGCATTACGATACCGTAATAACTGGGAATTTTTTACGTTATTTATTATTTGGCTTTAGTATTCAACTGATGATTCCGGTGAGAAAGTCCAGCTCTAGACTAAACTGGTACAACGAAAACCACAGTGTCACGCAATCCCGCTTCTGTGACCCACCGATAATATAAGCCCAAGCCCGACAATGCTCTGAGCCTCCATCCTAAATGAGACTATCGCGAGAACCACAGGAGTAAATTCAGTAGGAGCACGGGGCGATCTTGGTGCTAGAAGCAAACGAAGGAGAAGAAGAGAAGAAGAAATGATGATTCGCCCATCCCCCCCCCCCCCCCCAAAAAAAAAATAGAGGAACAAAATATTCATTAATTCCTTCATGTGACGTGTCATGTCCAGAACTTTGTCCCTCTCACAGCCTCCCTGAATGCAATACGCTCTTGCGTCAGCTGACCGGCGTCTTGCAGTGATGACGCATTCAGACTGTCCGTGATGTCCTGAGTCCACCTACGGTAAGGCTGTCCCTTTTCTCTTGTGCCCGGGCACTATGCCTTCTACTATCATCTTCTCCATAAAAAAATATTACAGTAAACAAATAAGGTAAATCAATAAGAGTAAAAAAACAAATAAGGCAGTGATATGGAGCAATATTTTAAGATATCGGTCTCTTAAAGAAAAATAAGGCAAAATTCCTGTTTCCATGTCATTAAGGCATGCTAGGGATACATACAACGCAACCCCCATATTTCCATGAAAGTTTGATGTGGCCAGTATCACACCTGTTTGCATTTACCTTCCCAAATTTCTCTGGTACCCAAATATCTTGGAGCAGTAATAACTTCAGATGGGAAATGCAGAACAGAAATTAGGAACAGAATAGGCCAAGCAAAGACTGCATTTCAGAGAATGAGAAACATATTGACCAACACATCCTTATCAATGAATGTTAGAAAACGAGTCCTAAAATGCTATATTGAACCTGTCTTGTTATATGGAAGTGAATCATGGACAATAGGCAGGTCTGCACAAAAATCATTGGAAGCAGCAGAAATGTGGTTTATTAGAAGAATGTTGCGAATCCCCTGGACAGCAAAAATAACTAATGAAGAATGAATGAGAAGAGCTGGAGAGGCAAAAAACCTTGTCAGAAAGATAAGAGAGAGACAATGTACTTTCATAGGACATGCAATGAGAAGAAGGGGCATTGAAAATATTATAACAACAGGAAAAATAGAAGGAAGAAGATGAAGAGGAAGACCAAGAGAAATGATACTGGACAGTCTGACGGGATGGTGTGAGAGGAGATCACCAACTGAGCTGATGGCCTGTATGAAGGATCGCGTACTCTGGAGAAGCATAATAGCCAACTCCAGTCGGCACGGCACATGATGATGATGATGACCCATTTTTAGAGACTGTGTGAACCCCGGGGCCTTTTTGGTGGGTGGTGGTACCCAGAAAAGAAACCACTACTGCAACCTGAACCAGGTGCCACCTGACTAGTAAACCGAGTGCGCTAACCACTCGGCCAACCTGGACGAGGCTGTCGGTTGCTTATATACAAGTATAATCACAATTTGAACACTTATTTCCTTCATTCTGGAGCAGTCGGGAGGCTAGAGGGTCAGGCACAGAAGTTTAAGTGTTGGTTTAATGCCGATGTCTTCTACCATGCGGGGATAAGACACCGGGGGTAGGTTTTAGATCTTTGTATGTTTCTGTGGGGGAGAGGGCGGGCGGGAGGGGGACACGGTACATCTCAGTTTTCTGTTAACAAGATAGCTTCGAAGGAGACGGTCAGCGAACAACAACACCAACAACAGTAGTAAAAGCAACAACAACAACAACAACAGTAGGAACAGCAGCATTAGCAACAAAAATAACAATAACAACAGCAATATGAACACCAACAGCAGCTGCAATAGCAGCAGCAGCAGCAGCAGCAACAACAACAGCAATAACAACAAAGACAAAGCAGCCGTAAGAACAGCAACATCACCAACATCACCAGCAGCAACATCAACAAAACAACAGCAACAGCATCAGTAACAACAGCAGTAACAGCAAAAACAAAACAGCCGCAAGAACAGCAAGAACAGGAACATCAGCAACACCAACAGCAACATCAACAAAAAGAACAGTAACAACATTAATATCAACAACAATAATAACAACAACAAAACTAAAGCAGCTGCACGAACAGCAGCAGCAGCAACAACAACTGCAACAACAGGAACAACAACAGCAACAACAACCACAGCAATAACAAGAAAAACAAAGCAGCCGCAAGAACAGCAGCAACAACAACAACAACAAAAACAACAACAACAACAACAGCAACAACAATATCACCAAAAACAACAGCAGTAACAAAACAACAAAAACAACATCAACAACATAAACAACAACATCAGCAAAAACAACAGCAACAGCAAACAAAAAAAAAGCAACAGCAAGAAGAACAAAATAGTTCAGCACAAGAATTACAACAAAGAAACATTAAAATTACATATTTTTCTAGCATACAAAATAACTCACTCAGAAGTCGAGAATTCCAATTTCTACACATTAATACGAAGATTTTTTGAAGGAGTCCACCATTCTTTCGCTCCACCTTTTAGTCAAGTAACTAAAAAAAACTGTCTTACACAGACACAAAGCTCTGTCCCCACATATTTTACATTTTTCCTCATGGCCACCCACTCCATCTCGTTTAAAAGTACAACCCGCTTCAACTTGTTTTTTTTTTTTTTAGAAACATAGAAATAGTAATTCTGTACCAAACTTTTTGTGTCACCTTGTAGGGGGAGTACAGTGGTCTTCAAACTCTGATCTTCTGGACTTCGCGAAATAGCCGTATCATTGAAAGTATTATGTCAAAACTATACAGAACTAAATTATAGAACTACAGTACTGCCCCCGGAATCGGAACGCCCCAGAACTCGAACAATTTGGAATCAGAACGCCCCAGAATTTGAACAACTTGGAACCCGAACGAAAAAAATGGAGCAAATTTTGTCCCGTAATCCCAACGGCCAGCACGTTGTGGCGCCCCAATAAAGCCCTTGTTAACATGTGTGTTAACTTGTTCAATGATAACATCATTGAACATTTTAGAAAAGTTAAAAAAAAAGGGTCGCCAACATCAGACCACTATGGAAGGTTGGTTCGCACAAGACACCACGACCAGTGATCCCAAGTCCTCTGCAAGTGGCCCCTTAGCAAAGGGCATGAAAAGGCAAAGAATGAGGACACCAGAACCACCAAGAAACAGTTACCTGATGTTATCATGGAGGGTGACTCGCCTTCCATGCAATAATCTTCCTCCTCCTCCTCCTCCTCTTCCTCTTCCTTCCACATGAGCCATCATCATTCCTTTTTAAGATAAATATGTATATAAATTTTTATATGTTTAATTTTATTAATTTACATTTATATTCTAGAATTATTATTATTTGTTAATATTTTATCTTAAAATCCAATGTATTTAAAAAGGGGTGATCCTGTCATGCCTTAGAGGCACATAGGGATATGGTGTTAGTGCCCATATTTTCCTTGACCTGTCAGCACACTAGAGGGTGATATGGTCAGTATCACGCCAGGCCGCCTTTCCTTCCCCAACTCCAGAAGAAGTCGGGTACCCATTTCTACAGCTGGGTGACTGGGGTGCCTCCGGCCGGATTCGAACCCCCGACCTTCGCCATGAGAGATCAGTGCACTAACCACTTCGCCACTCAGACACCCAGTGTATTTAAAGTCAGTTTGAAAACTCGAGTTCTTGGGACACAGGAACGGATTAAACCAGTTCCTATAAAGGAGAAAAATTGTCTTGGAACTCGAACGTGGTTCTGAAACGGTTTTAAGTTCGCTTTCCAAGGTATCACGGTATACGGGAAGCGAAAATTAAAAACATTTTGTTGAGACATATATACCAGTGAAAAAGCAGGAGGGCTGGGCATTTAGAGGGACCGGAGCATAGACCAACAAGGATGAAATATGCAGAAGAGATGAAAGGAGAAGGATCAAGACAACGATGGCGAGACAACCTAGAAGAAGATAGACGAGCTTCTGGAAACAGCAGCTGACGTGGAAAGGTCAAGAACAACGAGGAGGGGACGAGTCTCGTCTGGGGCAATGAGCTTCAGTGGTTGCTCGGAAAACTGCTAAATTCACCAGCTGCTCACAGAAGAAGAAGAAGAAGAAGAAGAAGAAGGACAAGAAGAAGAAGAAGGACAAGAAGAAGAAGAAGAAGGACAAGAAGAAGAAGAAGAAGAAGAAGGAGGAGGAGGAGAAGAAGAAGAAGAAGAAGAAGAAGAAGAAGAAGAAAATAAAACAGGGGAATATTGTTTTCACATTCTGAGATAAAAGTTAAATCTATCTTGTACGAGCGTGTCTTCGCAAAGTTAGAATTTAACTAAACTTCTTGACAGACTATCCCCAAGATATCTCCGAACTAGAGTGAATGGCCCACATCGTTTTCTGTAAAAGTAGTCCCATATTAAATACAGCAGGGGATGAATCGTTAGAGACCTCATTATGCTGGGCCATCAACGTATGAGGTATGGTGGCCAGTTCCTTTCCTCGCTGCCTTCTCAGATTTTCTCTGGTATCCATTTTACGAGGTTGGGTCGACCTGGTCGGGGAAAAAAATCTCTGCTCAGTGTATGGATTCGAACCATTCGGTTGCTAGACGAGTGCTCTAACCAATACGCTAGCCGTACGTCGTTTTCTGTACATAACATCTTTGCCAACATTCAGCATTCAAAATATCGCTCAGCGTTTACACATGTAATATTCATTCATTCATTCCTTTGCATGTCCCTTGCGGAACTTTGCCTCCCTGACAGCTTTCCTCTAGGCCTCTCGGTTGTAAGCAAGATGCCCTGCTGCTGATGCATCCATTTGCAGGTTATCATCGATGTCTAGCAGCCATCTTCGCCTTGGTCTTCTTCTCTTTATTTTTCCCAGTATGTACCCTTCCAAGAAGGTATTCTTTAGATTATCATGACATCTAATGTGTCAAAAATATTAAAGTTTTCTCTCTTTAATCCTCTTTACTAGCCAGCCTTCTTCAATATTAAGTTCTTGTAGTGTGGATTTATTTGTTCTTTTTTGTGTCCATGATATTTGAAGAATTCTTCTGTAGCATTTATATTCAAAGGCATTTATGTGTTTCTCAGCTGTTTTGTTAAGTGTCCAGGTCTCACAGGCATATGTTGCTATGGGAAAGATGCATGTCCTTAAAAATCTTATTTTTGTAGTTCTATCTGTTCATCTCCACAGCTTCTTTAGTTGTTTTACTTTCTGAAGAGCGACGGATGTCCTCCTTTTAATTTCCCTCATTGTATCTCCATTAATAGTTAGTAATGATCCAAGATATTAAAAAATCTCCGCTTGCTCCAATTTTTGCTCATTGATAAATATATCAGCTGCCCTATTTGTTTTGTCAGTTGTCATCAATTTAGTTGCCTTCTTATTAAGATAGAGGTTTTGCTCTTCATTATTCTTACTAACTGACATAATTAGTTCTTCCATTCCTTTCTGTGTTGTGGACAGTAATACTGTGTCATCAGCATGTCTAATCTCTGGTATTTCATAACCTCCAATTTTATTGTTTGGATATCTCGGCAGCTATATAGACTGAAATGATGACACCAGAAAAGAAGTTAGAATTCGAATTGCCAAAGCAGCATTGACCTTCAAGAATCTTGAGAACATATGAGATTCAAACGTTATAAGCACAAAAACCAAGTTAAGATTATTCAATTCAAATGTAATATCCACCCTCATTTATGCATGTGAAAGCTGGAAAACAATTAAAGAAACAGACAAGAAATTAGACTCTTTCGAAAAGAAATGCCTAAGGAAAATACTCGGTATAAAGTGGAATGAATTCAAGAACAATACAGAGATCAGACACATGACCAAGCAACAACCTGTTCCATGTTTGATCAGAAAAAGATGGACATATATTGGTCATGTGATGAGAAGAAACAATCAGAGAATTCCAAAACAAGCTATCAAATGGAACACAACAGACTGAAGAAAAAGAGGTCAACCACGTGAAACTCTAAAGAGGACATTGTTAAAAGAAGCCAACTCAGCTGAGTTGAGATTGAAAAACTCGCCGAAGACAGGACATCTTGGCGAACTACCATGCAGGCACTATGTGACGTTTAACGGCACGAGAAGGATGTAAGATGTAATTTTTAAGACATCGTAATATTCTTTGTCTACATCTTCTCTTATCTTCCTCATTATATTTTCAGTAAACAAGTTAAATAGATAATGCGACAATATGCACCCATCAGAGACTCCTTGTTTTATGCTAAACCAAGCTGTTGTTTCACCATTTATTTTTACTGCTGCCTATATGGTGGAAATACCGTTTTTTTCAATTATTTCCCAAAGTTTCTGGTGTTGTACACAATCAAATGACTTTGAACAGTCTATAAAACATAAATATAGATTCACATTAAATTCTCTGCATTTCTCTATTATTAATCTATATTGAATATATGATCTTTTGATCCTCTTCCTTGTCTATAACTAACTTTGACCATATTGACTTCTTCTATTTTCTTACGAAGTCTACCCATTATGATTTTTAACAGAATTTTACTAGCATGACTAATCATTACTAATTATTACTGAAGTAAGCCAAATAATGACTACATGTAATATATGGATTCAGCGTCGTTTTAAAATTCGGGACAATCGCAACAAAAACTTCAGAACCACTGCGTTTTGTCTATCTAGTTGTTGCCTCCCCGTTTTGTCAGTCTTTCTCTCCCTTGGTGAACTCCCTGCCCAAGGGTAAACAAGTAGGGTATGAAGTAGATCTCACTTGTTCTTTGTTTACGCCAGCGATCTCATCAATCTACTTTAAGCATGTCTTGAATTAGACGACAGGTAGTTATAATGTAGATTTTAAGCGCTACTGCTTCTGGTAGTGTTGTCAGGGTTAAAAAAATCTAGAATTGGCCCCAAAATATATCTACGACGTAGAATTATCTCTGTTTTAAAAACATTTATCTAAAAAAAATTAAGTGAATGAGTCCCAAATTCGGCCATGCTATGTATGCAGGAAACTCTCTACCGTAGAGAGCGGAACAACAACATAACTCCTTCAGATCATCAGAGGAAGTACCCCCCCCCCCTCAGACAAGTGTTTCGGCCCTTTAAACTCCTGACACTCTAAGGGGGGTGGGCCCCTCTGGGTCATGACTCCCAGAGGTCTTGTGAGTTGTTGCTTTTTTTCCTTCCAGTTGCCACTGCACTTTTTTGTATTGTCTGTATCGTTGGCAATTTCCACTACGTTAAAGAACTGAAATATTTATTTATTCACAGAGAAAGGGTTAATTATAGAAGATTTATGCAAAGTTCTTTCGTTTTTCTATTTGTTTTTCCTTTCTCGTGGACTCTCTCTCTCTCTCTGAACCTTAAGTGTCCAGGGCACATGGGGCTTCCGCAAGGGTTTTCCACAAATGCCTGTCCTTCGCCTTTTTTTCTGCTCTTGCCCAGGTGAGCCCTCTATTGCTCAACATCCTTTCTGTTGTTCTTCTCCATGTCTCTTTTGGTCTACTCTTACTTCTGTTCCCCTGTGGTGTCCATCTTAGTGCTATTTTTGGTAGAGAGTTGTCAGTCATTCGGAGCACATGTCCCAACCATTGCCAGCGTCTTTCCTCAATAATTGTTCTCGTGGACTGCAATAATATTATTCAGAATTTATCTAGAATCAAATTTAAAATTATATAGATTTATTCCTAACATCTAGATGACTCTTTTGATTTTCTAGATGGGACCAAAATTATCCAGATCTCATCATCATCAGAGCTCAGATTTCATGATAGAGTCCAGGAGTGTGTTGATATAATGAAATATTTAAGATATCGTATCTCTCCACCCACCTACCTCTGAATCGTGTAACGTGGCCAATCCGTCTGACTTGTTGTTTCTGAAATTAATGTAATATTCTCGTGTAATATTTTCTTTCGTGCCTTAGGGCACTATATTACCAAAGTCGATTTCGACTTTCTTGCATTAAGCCACTATAGTGCCACATGTATTGTTTCGTATAACTGTAATTCACATTTTGGTTCGCACGTTAACTGCGTATGTCCCTTTACAAAATGGCAGAAGAATGCTTAGTTAAGACGGATTCGAGGGTGAAAAACGAAGTTTGTGATCGAGATATTTCAATTTTTGGTGATGTAGATAGGGGTATGGACATGCCCTGTGACCAGACCACTGTTCTTGAATATGCTTCAAGTAGATTTTGATCTATAAAACGGACTTAAAAAGTAGTTAAAAAGTTATTTCAGACATTATTGTAATGAGTATGCCACATACTATGACACGACGAGATCAGATGAAGCTACAGGTAGGTCTAGAAATTGCCGATGGTAAATACTGCACCTCTAGACCTACCCGATGGTAAGTAGGACACAATTATCAGCTAAAATAATTACTTAAGAAACTCTTCCCACGCCCTTCTGACATTCTGCCCTTTATCATACATCTTTCACTCTATTCCAGACATTCTACAAATATGCTGTTCATATAACAAACGAGAGACATAAAATATAACATTTACGTTTCGCTCTTAAACATTCACTCAGTACAGAAGTAACTACATACATATATAAATGACTATCTACTAAACAAAATTTTCAGGACTATTTAGAAAACAATTAATTGTATTCGGTGTCTGTAAGAGCAGTTTAAGATAACTTTGAAGAAAAGAGAGAACTGTGTAAGGTGAAGGGGAGAGGGAGAGCGGTGTATGGTGAAGTGCTGAGAGAACGGTGTATGGTGAAGTGCTGAGAGAACGGTGTATGGTGAAGTGCTGAGAGAACGGTGTATGGTGAAGTGCTGAGAGAACGGTGTATGGTGAAGTGCTGAGAGAACGGTGTATGGTGAAGTGCTGAGAGAACGGTGTATGGTGAAGTGCTGAGAAAATGGTGTATGGTGAAGTGCTGAGAGAACGGTGTATGGTGAAGTGCTGAGAAAATGGTGTATGGTGAAGTGCTGAGAAAATGGTGTATGGTGAAGTGCTGAGAAAATGGTGTATGGTGAAGTGCTGAGAGAACGGTGTATGGTGAAGTGCTGAGAAAATGGTGTATGGTGAAGTGCTGAGAGAACGGTGTATGGTGAAGTGCTGAGAAAATGGTGTATGGTGAAGTGCTGAGAAAATGGTGTATGGTGAAGTGCTGAGAAAATGGTGTATGGTGAAGTGCTGAGAGAACGGTATATGGTGAAGTGCTGAGAGAACGGTGTATGGTGAAGTGCTGAGAGAACGGTGTATGGTGAAGTGCTGAGAGAACGGTGTATGGTGAAGTGCTGAGAGAACGGTGTATGGTGAAGTGCTGAGAAAATGGTGTATGGTGAAGGGAAAAGAGAACTGTGTAATGTGAATGGGAGAGAGAGTGGTGTATAATGAAAGGAGAGAGTTGTGTATGATGAAGTTGAAAGAGGGGGGAGGGGAATGGTGTATGATGAAGGGGAGAGAGAGCGGTGTATGGTGAAGGGCAGCATGTCAGGCGAGTCTGATTGCCTAATTATTAACCGGTTTTGGAAATAAAAGTTTACTGGCTAGTTCCTTCATTCTGCGCGCGTAGGGAGTTATCTTCTCTTTCCAGCCCTTTATCTTAGCAAAGTCTGGAAAATATACAACTATAGATCTAGTGATGAAATCACCACATTAAAGTGAGTGATAATTACACCTGTGTGCACACGACCTTGACCTGTGAGGTGAGACAACAGATTACAGGTAAGCAGAGCTCATGTTAATGGTCTTAGAAGTAGGACTATGCTTGTCCAGGATTTCCATATCCACTTCCGATGTTCAACTCAAAGGACGACGGATGGATGCATGGATGAATGAATTGATGGATGCATGGATGAATGAACTGATGGATCCATGGATGGATGGATAATGAATGGATTGACGGATAAATAGAAATAACGAAAGATCGTCAACTAGACGCTTGAAAACACAGACAGACATGGAGGATAGATATATAGCTAGAATGAATGAATGAATGAATGAACTATCTTTATTTTAAAAGGATAAAGAATTGGGCGCGCAGGCCCGTCTTACATTCTGCCCTTTATCAGTCCATCTTTCATTCTTCCCACACACTCGATTTAATAAGGTAATTATTAATATAATAAAAAATAAAATTAGAAAGACAGACAGACATACAGACAAACAGACAGGCAGATAGATAGATAGATAGATAGATAGATAGATAGATAGATAGATAGATAGATTGATTGATTGATCTTTATTTCAAAATAATTCTGTAGATAGATAGATAGATAGATAGATAGATAGATAGATAGATAGATAGATAGATAGATAGATAGATAGATAGATAGATAGATAGATAGATAGATAGATAGATAGATAGATAGATTGATTGATTGATTGATTGATTGATCTTTATTTCAAAATAATTCTGTAGATAGATAGATAGATATAGATAGATAGATAGATAGATAGATAGATAGATGGATGGATGGATGGATGGATTGATGGATGGATGGATGGATAGATAGATAGATAGATGGATGGATGGATGGACGGATGGATGGATGGATATAGATAGATAGATTAATAGATAGATAGATAGATAGATAGATAGATAGATAGATAGATAGATAGATGGATGGATGGATGGATGGATAGATAGATAGATGGATAGATGGAGGATGATGGATGGATGGATGGATGAGATAGATAGATAGATAGATAGATAGATAGATAGATAGATAGATAGATAGATAGATAATTTCGTTTTGTCACAACCAGTACCAGTCCTCCGTAGCTAAATCGCTAAAGACGCACTGTGAAGTGCAGTGTCAACTGAAAGATCATGGGTTCAATCCCGGGAAGGGGGGGGGGAGGAAAAAAGAAGCAACAACTCACAAGACAACTGGGAGTCATGACCCAGAGGGGCCCCCACCCCTTTAGATTGTCAGGAGTTTAATAGGGCCGAAACACTTGTCTGAGTTATATTTCTTATGAAAAGTGAAAAGAACAAAAGTACAAATATTTTCAACTCCTCTGATGATCTGAAGAAGTTGTGTTGCTGTTCCGCTCTCTACAGTAGAGTTTCCCGCATTTAATAAAAAATGAAATTAGACAGATAGGCAGACAGACAGATAGATATACAGACAGATAGACAGACACACAGGACTGACAGATAAACAGGCAGGCAGACAGAGACAGACAGACAGACAGTTAGTCACACCGGACAGACAGATAGACAGGCAGGCAGACAGACAGAGAGATAGACAGATAGACAGTTAGACATACAAGACAGACAGATAGACAGGCAGGAAGGCAGATAGACAGACAGATAGACAGACAGATAGACACACAGGACAGACAGATAGACAGGCAGGCAGACAGACAGATAGACAGTTAGACACACAGGACAGAGATAGACAGGCAGGCAGAAATACAGACAGGTAGACAGACGAACAGACAGATAGGCAGACAGACAGACTATACAGACAGAGAGACAGACAAATAGACAGATAGTTAGACACACAGGACAGACAGATAGACAGGCAGCAGATAGACAGATAGATAGACAGACAGAAAGATAGGCAGACAGACAGATATACAGACAGAGAGAGACAGATAGACCGACAGTTAGACACACAGGACAGACAGATAGACAGGCAGACAGATAGACAGACAGATAGACAGATAGGCAGACAGACAGATATACAAACAGAGAGAGACAGATAGACACACAGTTAGACACACAGATAGACAGACAGTTAGACACACAGGACAGACAGATATACAGACAGATATACAGACAGACAGGACAGACAGGCAGGCACACAGACAGAGAGACAGACAGACAGAGAGACAGACAGTTAGACACACATGACAGACAGAGTATATCGCCCACACATAAAACACACACAAAGCAACTGAGAATGTGACGTTCAGTTAACCTTTCACCCCGTCACGTTTCTGTCCTGCCCCCAAGAACTAATTCACTTATGGAACTTGGAAACAAATTAGTCTTGCCTGCCAAACTGGAAGTACAATTTATGTCCCCTGTATTCTGTTTATTCTGTGACCGCTATGTTGTGGTTTTTGTATATGTTGTCAACGCCATGATGGCTGCATGGTTAGTTTTCTTGAGAATAGAACTTATAAGTAGCTGCTTATCATGGATTTTTTTTTTTTTTGAATGCTGTAACTGTGATCATGGTGTTTTGAATTCTGTAACTTTTGGTCATGGTGTTTTGAATTCTGTAATTTTTGGTCATGGTGTTTTGAATTCTGTAATTGTTGGTCATGGTGTTTTGAATTCTGTAACCTTTGGTCATGGTGTTTTGAATTCTGTAACCTTTGGTCGAGGTGTTTTGAATTCTGTAATTTTTGGTCATGGTGTTTTGAATTCTATAACTCTGATCATGGTATTTTGAATTTTGTAACTTTTGGTCACGTTGTTATGAAGGCTATAACTTTTGGTCATGGTGTTATGAATTATGTAACCTTTGGTCATGGTGTTATGATTGCTGTAACTTTGATTACACTGTTAGAAATACTTAAAATGCGGATCATTTTGTTTAAAAAGTTAGGAACAGTTTAACAGCTGATAACATTGTCAGGAATGCTTTAGATAACGTTGCCAATGATACTTTAACTGTTGATAATGTTCCCAAGAATACATTAACTGTTGATACCGTTGCCAAGAATACTTTACCTGCTGATATTCATTCATTCATTCCTTTGCATGTCCCTTGAGGAACTTTGCCTCCCAAACAGCACTCCTGCAGGCCTCTCGGTTGTGAGCAAGATGGCCTGTTGCTGCGGCATCCATTTGCAGATCATCAACGATGTCTTGCAGCCATCTTCGTTTCGGTCTTCCTCTTTTTCTTTTTCCCATTATGTATCCTTCCAATACAGTCTTCTCTAGATTATCATGACGTTTAATGTGGCCAAAATATTTAAGTTTTCTCTCTTTAATCCTCTTTACTAGCCAACCTTCTTCAATATTAAGTTCTTGTAGTATGGATATATTTGTTCTTTTTTGTGTCCACGATATTTGGAGAACTCTTCTATAGCATTTACATTCAAAGGCATTTATGTGCTTCTCAGCTGTTTTGTTAAGTGTCCAGGTCTCACAGGCATATGCCTGCTGATAGCGTTGCCAAAAATGCTTTAACAGCTGATAACATTACCAGGAATGCTTTAGCTACAAAAAACGTTGCTAAGACTGCTTTAACAACTGATAACATTACCAAGAATACTTTAGCTACAGATAACTGTGCCAAAAATGCTTTAACAATTGATAGCATTACCAGGAATGATTTAGCTATAGATAACGTTGCCAAGAATACATTAACTGTTGATAACGTTGCCAAGAATACATTAACTGTTGAAAATATTGCCAAGAATACATTAACTGTTGAAAACGTTGCCAAGAATACATTAACTGTTGATAAGGTTGCCAAGAATACATTAACTGTTGAAAACAATGCCAAGAATACATTAACTGTTGATAAGGTTGCCAAGAATACATTAACTGTTGAAAACGTTGCCAAGAATATATTAACTGTTGATAAGGTTGCCAAAAATACATTGTTGATAAGATTGCCAAGAATACATTAACTGTTGATAAGGTTGAAAAGAATACATTAACTGTTTAAAACGTTGTCAAGAATACATTAACTGTTGAAAACGTTGCCTAAAATACATTAACTGTTGCAAACGTTGCCAAGAATACATTAACTGTTGATAAGGTTGCCAAGAATACATTAACTGTTGAAAACGTTGCCAAGAATACATTAACTGTTGAAAACGTTGCCAAGAATACATTAACTGTTGAAAATATTGAAAAGAATACATTGACTGTTGATAAGGTTGCCAGGAATACATTAACTGTTGATAAGGTTGCCAAGAATACAGTAACTGTTGATAAGGTTGCCAAGAATACATTGTTGATAAGATTGCCAAGAATACATTAACTGTTGGTAAGGTTGCCAAGAATACATTAACTGTTGGAAACGTTGCCAAGAATACATTAACTGTTGAAAACGTTGCCTAAAATACATTAACTGTTGAAAACGTTGCCAGGAATACATTAACTGTTGATAAGGTTGCCAATAATACATTAACTGTTGAAAACGTTGCCAAGAATACATTAACTGTTGATAAGGTTGCCAAGAATACATTAACTGTTGATAAGGTTGCCAAGAATACATTAACTATTGATAAGGTTGCCAAGAATACATTAACTGTTGATAAGGTTGCTAAGAAAACGGTGTATGGTGAAGTGCTGAGAGAACGGTGTATGGTGAAGTGCTGAGAGAACGGTGTATGGTGAAGTGCTGAGAGAACGGTGTATGGAAGTGCTGAGAAAATGGTGTATGGTGAAGTGCTGAGAGAACGGTGTATGGTGAAGTGCTGAGAAAATGGTGTATGGTGAAGTGCTGAGAAAATGGTGTATGGTGAAGTGCTGAGAAAATGGTGTATGGTGAAGTGCTGGAGAGAACGGTGTATGGTGAAGTGCTGAGAAAATGGTGTATGGTGAAGTGCTGAGAGAACGGTGTATGGTGAAGTGCTGAGAAAATGGTGTATGGTGAAGTGCTGAGAAAATGGTGTATGGTGAAGTGCTGAGAAAATGGTGTATGGTGAAGTGCTGAGAGAACGGTATATGGTGAAGTGCTGAGAGAACGGTGTATGGTGAAGTGCTGAGAGAGACGGTGTATGTGAAGTGCTGAGAGAACGGTGTATGGTGAAGTGCTGAGAGAACGGTGTATGGTGAAGTGCTGAGAAAATGGTGTATGGTGAAGGGAAAAGAGAACTGTGTAATGTGAATGGGAGAGAGAGTGGTGTATAATGAAAGGAGAGAGTTGTGTATGATGAAGTTGAAAGAGGGGGGAGGGGAATGGTGTTGGAGAAGGGGAGAGAGAGCGGTGTATGGTGCAGGGCAGCATGTCAGGCGAGTCTGATTGCCTAATTATTAACCGGTTATGGAAATAAAAGTTTACTGGCTAGTTCCTTCATTCTGCGCACGTAGGGAGTTATTTTCTCTTTCCAGCCCTTTATCTTAGCAAAGTCTGGAAAATTACAACTATAGATCTAGTGATGAAATCACCACATTAAAGTGAGTGATAATTACACCTGTGTGCACACGACCTTGACCTGTGAGGTGAGACAACAGATTACAGGTAGCAGAGCTCATGTTAATGGTCTTAGAAGTAGGACTATGCTTGTCCAGGATTTCCATATCCACTTCCGATGTTCAACTCAAAGGACGACGGATGGATGCATGGATGAATGAATTGATGGATTTAAGTCTTATATCCTTCCCGTGCGTGAAACGTCACATAGGGCTCACAAAGTAGGTCGCCAATTTTTCCTGTTTTCATCGAGTCTTTTATCCTCATCAAT
>CM019712.1:21986715-22027170 GCA_009760885.1 Achatina immaculata
AAAAAATATTATGTAATATCATAAAAATCAGGCACATACCTTATAGCATATGTTGAAAATGGTGTAGATCATCTTGGGGAAGCTTTTTTATGTAGGCATGTTATTTCATTTATTCATTCATCTGCATGACCTTCTGGAACTTTGTCTCCATAATAGCACTCCTGTAGGCAAGTATGTTATTGCAGTTTTAAATTCATTAAGCGTGCGTAGGTGATCACGACACACTGTAGATTGTGTAGATTTTACTGCTTCCCACGGATAAATGTCTGTTAGATTTAGATCTGGCCACTTCACACAGATAAAAGTTTGTTAGATTTAGATCTGGCAACTTCCCACAGATAAAAGTTTGTTAGATTTAGATCTGGCAACTTCCCACAGATAAAAGTTTGTTAGATTTAGATCTGGCAACTTCCCACGGATAAAAGTCTGTTAGATTTAGATCTGGCAACCGAGGGGCTGTAAATTTCTGGAGATGACGCGTTCTCCAAAAAACGCATCCAAAAGTTTAATGAATCTAGCAGCTGTATGGGAAGTAGCTCCATCTTGCTGGAACCTGGAGTAAATGATCTCCTTCTCCTCAAGTGGTCAACAACAACAACAATGAAAATGGTGGAGTATTGAGCTATAGTGTTTACTACCTGCCGTCGCTAGGTCCAGGTGTTCCTGGGATTTTTTTTAGCAAAAAGCTCCCGCACTAAGTCCGGGTATCTTTTGCCTTCTCTAAAGACAGACTCAACAAGAACACAATACGTTCCTCAGTTGAAAGAACCATAGGGAATAAACTGAAACAAGCAAAATAAGTAAATCGCCGTTTTAACACTTTAGACACTTTAACCGTCGTTTAACAACTGAACACACAGACACTAACACCGAATACTGATAAAATGTTACATCAGAGGAAGCTTCTACATTGGTAGATAACCTGCATATCGTAGTCACTACGTCGCATACATTATGTCGTAATCGATAGTTCGATACTGTATAGTGATTTTCGGAACTCCCTGCCATTCTGGGATAACCGAACTAAGAACAGTTATTTTGTTTTACTTACTTTTGCCTTTTATTAAATTTCAGATTTTAAAAAAATTTGCTCACAGTCACTAGCACTCAGGATATCATTCTGAGTTCACCATATATTTTTAACAATCGCCGTTAACTTACATTGGTTTTTCTCTGCTAAATATGATGGGGGACCCTAAAGTAACTGGAAATTTAACGTTACAAGCAAGCGTTTTGTATTTAAGGATCAAGCCGATAGCTGTCGTTAGATTACAGTTTCCCGGGACAGTTTGCCTAGTGACGTAATTCTATGCCAAGTAGTTCGTTTGTTTGGCAGGTTTTGTATGTGTGTGTACGTGTGTGTATGTGCATGTGTGTATGTGTGTGTGCGTGTGTGTATGTGCATGTGTTTATGTGTGTGTTTATGTGTGTGCGTGCGTGTGTATGTGCGTGTGTGTATGTGTGTATGTAGTTTTGTTTTCTTTTGAACAAAACTGTAGCTGAAACTTGATATACTTGACCAAGCCTTTAAGGACTACGTTTTAAATCAAACACAGGTCTACCAGTGGTTTTCTCGTTTCAAAAATGGCGACATGTCAGTTGAAGACCAACCACGATGTGGCTGACCTTCGATGAGCAGAAAAGATGAAAACATGGAAACAGCTCTCCAGATAATCAATAAAGATCGTCGAAAGACTCCATGAGAAATTTGTTTCTTTCTGAGCACTGTCCTAGCAGAAATGTGTCGGCTACATGTGGTAGATATATCAAATGTTCGTGTTGTCACTGGCGCTAAATATGTTAAAATATTAAAAGATTATCATTATTGCACATTGGACAAGTCTATAACTGCTTCATATTCTGTGAAAGAAGATCTCAGCACTCACTCCGTAGCACTGACAGGATTTCTGACGAACGAGAGATTGGGGAGGGGGAGTTGCTGCTACTCCTAAAATCCCAGCTTGACCTAGAGACGGTGTAGCTGTCGATTCAGCCAATCGTGTTTCTTGTTTGCGCTAAATTATTTAAAAAATACGGATATCCCAGAAACCTAAAGAAACGTCAACTACTTCGTAGAAGTCATAGATATCAAGCTAAACTTCCATCTACAGACAAACATTTCCAACACTAACTTTTGTTTAATGTCTCAGTAGCGTGGTTAAATGTTGTATCAGTTTAAAAGTCCTACTGAATGTGTTTTTGTTTGCTAAATTTGCCTTTTTTCTCGCAAACATTTTGGCTTCAGTGTTCCACTCCCAGCAGAATGAAAACCCCTGGCTTGCAACAACCGGGAATACTCAACATGAACATGCCTGACACAAACAAGTCTGGTATGACTTAGGCGACAACAATGGGAAAACCTCAGATGACTTGAAAAAGACATTGTTAAATTATTTTTGTTATTATTCACGCATATATATTTCCTGCATTTCCTACTAGGATAAGATATACACTGATAACATCTACTTGCTTCAAACATGCCCTACTAGGATAAGATATACACTGATAACATCTACTGCTTCACACATGTCCTACTAGGATAAGATATACACTGATAACATCTACTTGCTTCACACATGTCCTACTAGGATAACCGAACTAAGAACAGTTATTTTGTTTTACTTACTTTTGCCTTTTATAAATTTCAGATTTTAAAAAAATTTGCTCACAGTCACTAGCACTCAGGATATCATTCTGAGTTCACCATATATTTTTAACAATCGCCGTTAACTTACATTGGTTTTTCTCTGCTAAATAATGGGGGACCCTAAAGTAACTGGAAATTTAACGTTACAAGCAAGCGTTTTGTATTTAAGGATCAAGCCGATAGCTGTCGTTAGATTACAGTTTCCGGGACAGTTTGCCTAGTGACGTAATTCTATGCCAAGTAGTTCGTTTGTTTGGCAGGTTTTGTATGTGTGTGTGCGTGTGTGTATGTGCATGTGTGTAGTGTGTGTGCGTGTGTGTATGTGCATGTGTTTATGTGTGTGTTTATGTGTGTGCGTGCGTGTGTATGTGCGTGTGTGTATGTGTGTATGTAGTTTTGTTTTCTTTTGAACAAAACTGTAGCTGAAACTTGATATACTTGACCAAGCCTTTAAGGACTACGTTTTAAATCAAACACAGGTCTACCAGTGGTTTTCTCGTTTCAAAAATGGCGACATGTCAGTTGAAGACCAACCACGATGTGGCTGACCTTCGATGAGCAGAAAAGATGAAAACATGGAAACAGCTCTCCAGATAATCAATAAAGATCGTCGAAAGACTCCATGAGAAATTTGTTTCTTTCTGAAATACTACCTACCTGCAGGAAAACTGGAAGACTCGAGTATGTCTGTATCGTGTCCACGTGGTGATGTTTCTGATGGACAAGATGATGTAGACATGGTTTGATCAGACCTCAGTCCTTTTCTCACATACTCGCACACAGAAATAATTGTGCGGGCTACTAGAGTTAAAGCAGGAATAATATCAGAGATACTAAAGAGTAAAATATTGGAACGGGTTTCCAGTTACAACCAGGCACAAGGATCCTATCTTTTTCAGGGCTGGAGTCTTCTACATATATTACTACATTATTTTTAATACATTGTGTTTCGAAAGTCACTATACAGTAGCGCAGTATCGATGCAGGTATCGCAGTGTTTGCTAAATCTAGGTTAAGCATCTGTATACACCGATCATGCCTGCCGGTGAGAAAAAATATTATGTAATATCATAAAAATCAGGCACATACCTTATAGCATATGTTGAAAATGGTGTAGATCATCTTGGGGAAGCTTTTTTATGTAGGCATGTTATTTCATTTATTCATTCATCTGCATGACCTTCTGGAACTTTGTCTCCATAATAGCACTCCTGTAGGCAAGTATGTTATTGCAGTTTTAAATTCATTAAGCGTGCGTAGGTGATCACGACACACTGTAGATTGTGTAGATTTTACTGCTTCCCACGGATAAATGTCTGTTAGATTTAGATCTGGCCACTTCACACAGATAAAAGTTTGTTAGATTTAGATCTGGCAACTTCCCACAGATAAAAGTTTGTTAGATTTAGATCTGGCAACTTCCCACAGATAAAGTTTGTTAGATTTAGATCTGGCAACTTCCCACGGATAAAAGTCTGTTAGATTTAGATCTGGCAACCGAGGGGCTGTAAATTTCTGGAGATGACGCGTTCTCCAAAAAAACGCATCCAAAAGTTTAATGAATCTAGCAGCTGTATGGGAAGTAGCTCCATCTTGCTGGAACCTGGAGTAAATGATCTCCTTCTCCTCAAGTGGTCACACAACAACAACAATGAAAATGGTGGAGTATTGAGCTATAGTGTTTATACCTGCCGTCGCTAGGTCCAGGTGTTCTGGGATTTTTTTAGCAAAAAGCTCCCGCACTAAGTCCGGGTATCTTTTGCCTTCTAAAGACAGACTCAACAAGAACACAATACGTTCCTCAGTTGAAAGAACCATAGGGAATAAACTGAAACAAGCAAAATAAGTAAATCGCCGTTTTAACACTTTAGACACTTTAACCGTCGTTTAACAACTGAACACACAGACACTAACACCGAATACTGATAAAATGTTACATCAGAGGAAGCTTCTACATTGGTAGATAACCTGCATATCGTAGTCACTACGTCGCATACATTATGTCGTAATCGATAGTTCGATACTGTATAGTGATTTCGGAACTCCTGCCATTCTGGGATAACCGAACTAAGAACAGTTATTTTGTTTTACTTACTTTTGCCTTTTATTAAATTTCAGATTTTAAAAAAATTTGCTCACAGTCACTAGCACTCAGGATATCATTCTGAGTTCACCATATATTGGGGAGGGGGAGTTGCTGCTACTCCTAAAATCCCAGCTTGACCTAGAGACGGTGTAGCTGTCGATTCAGCCAATCGTGTTTCTTGTTTGCGCTAAATTATTTAAAAAATACGGATATCCCAGAAACCTAAAGAAACGTCAACTACTTCGTAGAATCATAGATATCAAGCTAAACTTCCATCTACAGACAAACATTTCCAACACTAACTTTGTTTAATGTCTCAGTAGCGTGGTTAAATGTTGTATCAGTTTAAAAGTCCTACTGAATGTGTTTTTGTTTGCTAAATTGCCTTTTTTCTCGCAAACATTTTGGCTTCAGTGTTCCACTCCCAGCAGAATGAAAACCCCTGGCTTGCAACAACCGGGAATACTCACATGAACATGCCTGACACAAACAAGTCTGGTATGACTTAGGCGACAACAATGGGAAAACCTCAGATGACTTGAAAAGACATTGTTAAATTATTTTTGTTATTATTCACGCATATATTTTCCTGCATTTCCTACTAGGATAAGATATACACTGATAACATCTACTTGCTTCAAACATGCCCTACTAGGATAAGATATACACTGATAACATCTACTTGCTTCACACATGTCCTACTAGGATAAGATATACACTGATAACATCTACTTGCTTCACACATGTCCTACTAGGATAAGATATACACTGATAACATCTACTTGCTTCACTTACTTTTGCCTTTTATTAAATTTCAGATTTTAAAAAAATTTGCTCACAGTCACTAGCACTCAGGATATCATTCTGAGTTCACCATATATTTTTAACAATCGCCGTTAACTTACATTGGTTTTTCTCTGCTAAATATGATGGGGGACCTAAAGTAACTGGAAATTTAACGTTACAAGCAAGCGTTTTGTATTTAAGGATCAAGCGATAGCTGTCGTTAGATTACAGTTTCCCGGGACAGTTTGCCTAGTGACGTAATTCTATGCCAAGTAGTTCGTTTGTTTGGCAGGTTTTGTATGTGTGTGTACGTGTGTGTGTGTGTATGTGCATGTGGTATGTGTGTGTGCGTGTGTGTATGTGCATGTGTTTATGTGTGTTTATGTGTGTGCGTGCGTGTGTATGTGCGTGTGTATGTGTGTATGTAGTTTTGTTTCTTTTGAACAAAACTGTAGCTGAAACTTGATATACTTGACCAAGCCTTTAAGGACTACGTTTTAAATCAAACACAGGTCTACCAGTGGTTTTCTCGTTTCAAAAATGGCGACATGTCAGTTGAAGACCAACCACGATGTGGCTGACCTTCGATGAGCAGAAAAGATGAAAACATGGAAACAGCTCTCCAGATAATCAATAAAGATCGTCGAAAGACTCCATGAGAAATTTGTTTCTTTCTGAGCACTGTCCTAGCAGAAATGTGTCGGCTACATGTGGTAGATATATCAAATGTTCGTGTTGTCACTGGCGCTAAATATGTTAAAATATTAAAAGATTAATTATTGCACATTGGACAAGTCTATAAACTGCTTCATATTCTGTGAAAGAAGATCTCAGCACTCACTCCGTAGCACTGACAGGATTTCTGACGAACGAGAGATTGGGGAGGGGGAGTTGCTGCTACTCCTAAAATCCCAGCTTGACCTAGAGACGGTGTAGCTGTCGATTCAGCCAATCGTGTTTCTTGTTTGCGCTAAATTATTTAAAAAATACGGATATCCCAGAAACCTAAAGAAACGTCAACTACTTCGTAGAAGTCATAGATATCAAGCTAAACTTCCATCTACAGACAAACATTTCCAACACTAACTTTTGTTTAATGTCTCAGTAGCGTGGTTAAATGTTGTATCAGTTTAAAAGTCCTACTGAATGTGTTTGTTTGCTAAATTTGCCTTTTTTCTCGCAAACATTTTGGCTTCAGTGTTCCACTCCCAGCAGAATGAAAACCCCTGGCTTGCAACAACCGGGAATACTCAACATGAACATGCCTGACACAAACAAGTCTGGTATGACTTAGGCGACAACAATGGGAAAACCTCAGATGACTTGAAAAAGACATTGTTAAATTATTTTTGTTATTATTCACGCATATATATTTCCTGCATTTCCTACTAGGATAAGATATACACTGATAACATCTACTTGCTTCAAACATGCCCTACTAGGATAAGATATACACTGATAACATCTACTTGCTTCACACATGTCCTACTAGGATAAGATATACACTGATAACATCTACTTGCTTCACACATGTCCTACTAGGATAAGATATACACTGATAACATCTACTTGCTTCACACATGCCCTACTAGGATAAGATATACACTGATAACATCTACTTGCTTCACACATGTCCTACTAAGATAAGATATACACTGATAACATCTACTTGCTTCATGTATGTCCTACTAAAATAAGATATACACTGATAACATCTACTTGCTTCATGTATGTCCTACTAAGATAAGATATACACTGATAACATCTACTTGCTTCATGTATGTCCTACTAAGATAAGATATACACTGATAACATCTACTTGCTTCATGTATGCCCTACTATGATAAGATATACACAGATAACATCTAGTTGCTTCACACATGTTCTACTAGGATAAGATATACACAGATAACATCTACTTGCTTCACACATGTTCTACTAGGATAAGATATACACTGATAACATCTACTTGCTTCATGTATGTCCTACTAAGATAAGATATACACTGATAACATCTACTTGCTTCATGTATGTCCTACTAAGATAAGAAATACACTGATAACATCTACTTGCTTCATGTATGTCCTACTAAGATAAGATATACACTGATAACATCTACTTGCTTCATGTATGTCCTACTAAGATAAGATATACACTGATAACATCTACTTGCTTCATGTATGTCCTACTAAGATAAGATATACACTGATAACATCTACTTGCTTCAAACATGCCCTACTAGGATATGATATACACTGATAACATCTACTTGCTTCAAACATGCCCTACTAGGATAAGATATACACAGATAACATCTACTTGCTTCATGTATGCCCTACTAGGATAAGATATACACTGATAACATCTACTCGCTTCATGTATGTCCTACTAGGATAAGATATACACTGATAACATCTACTTGCTTCAAACATGCCCTACTAGGATAAGATATACACTGATAACATCCACTTGCTTCAAACATGCCCTACTAGGATAAGATATACAATGATAACATCTACTTGCTTCAAACATGCCCTACTAGGATAAGATATACACTGATAACATCTACTTGCTTCAAACATGCCCTACTAGGATAAGATATACACTGATAACATCTACTTGCTTCAAACATGCCCTACTAGGATAAGATATACACTGATAACATCTACTTGCTTCACACATGCCCTACTAGGATAAGATATACACAGATAACATCTACTTGCTTCACACATGTTCTACTAGGATAAGATATACACTGATAACATCTACTTGCTTCACACATGCCCTACTAGGATAAGATATACACTGATAACATCTACTTGCTTCACACATGCCCTACTAGGATAAGATATACACAAATAACATCTACTTGCTTCACACATGCCCTACTAGGATAAGATATACACTGATAACATCTACTTGCTTCATGTATGTCCTACTAAGATAAGATATACACTGATAACATCTACTTGCTTCATGTATGTCCTACTAAGATAAGAAATACACTGATAACATCTACTTGCTTCATGTATGTCCTACTAAGATAAGATATACACTGATAACATCTACTTGCTTCATGTATGTCCTACTAAGATAAGATATACACTGATAACATCTACTTGCTTCATGTATGTTAGCATAAGATATACACTGATAACATCTATTTGCTTCATGTATGTCCTACAAAGATAAGATACACAGATAACATCTACTTGCTTCACACATGCCCTACTAGGATAAGATATACACAGATAACATCTACTTGCTTCAAACATGCCCTACTAGGATAAGATATACACTGATAACATCTACTTGCTTCATGTATGTCCTACTAGGATAAGATATAAACTGATAACATCTACTTGCTTCACATGTCCAATTAGGATAAGATATACACAGATAACATCTACTTGCTTCACACATGTCCTACAAAGATAAGATATACACTGATAACATCTACTTGCTTCACACATGTTCTATTAGGATAAGATATACACTGATAACATCCACTTGCTTCACACATGCCCTACTAGGATGAGATATAAACTGATAACATCTACTTGCTTCACACATGTCCTATTAGGATAAGATATAAACTGATAACATCTACTTGCTTCACACATGTCCTACTAGGATAAGATATACACAGATAACATCTACTTGCTTCACACATGTCCTACAAAGATAAGATATAAACTGATAACATCTACTTGCTTCACACATGTCCTACTAGGATAAGATATACACTGATAACATCTACTTGCTTCATGTATGCCCTACTAAGATAAGATATACACTGATAACATCTACTTGCTTCATGTATGCCCTACTAAGATAAGATATACACTGATAACATCTACTTGCTTCATGTATGTCCTACTAAGATAAGATATACACTGATAACATCTACTTGCTTCATGTATGTCCTACTAGGATAAGATATACACTGATAACATCTGCGTGCTTCATGTATGTCCTATTAGGATAAGATATACACAGATAACATCTACTTGCTTCACACATGCCCTACTAGGATAAGATATACACTGATAACATCTACTTGCTTCATGTATGTCCTACTAGGATAAGATATACACAGATAACATCTACTTGCTTCACACATGTCCTATTAGCATAAGATATACACTGATAACATCTACTTGCTTCATGTATGTCCTACAAAGATAAGATATACACAGATAACATCTACTTGCTTCACACATGCCCTACTAGGATAAGATATACACAGATAACATCTACTTGCTTCAAACATGCCCTACTAGGATAAGATATACACTGATAACATCTACTTGCTTCATGTATGTCCTACTAGGATAAGATATAAACTGATAACATCTACTTGCTTCACACATGTCCAATTAGGATAAGATATACACTGATAACATCTACTTGCTTCATGTATGTCCTACAAAGATAAGATATACACTGATAACATCTACTTGCTTCACACATGTTCTATTAGGATAAGATATACACTGATAACATCCACTTGCTTCACACATGCCCTACTAGGATGAGATATAAACTGATAACATCTACTTGCTTCACACATGTCCTATTAGGATAAGAAATAAACTGATAACATCTACTTGCTTCACACATGTCCTACTAGGATAAGATATACACAGATAACATCTACTTGCTTCACACATGTCCTACAAAGATAAGATATAAACTGATAACATCTACTTGCTTCACACATGTCCTACTAGGATAAGATATACACAGATAACATCTACTTGCTTCACACATGTCCTACAAAGATAAGATATAAACTGATAACATCTACTTGCTTCACACATGTCCTATTAGGATAAGATATACACTGATAACATCTACTTGCTTCATGTATGTCCTACTAGGATAAGATATACACTGATAACATCTACTTGCTTCATGTATGTCCTACTAGGATAAGATATACACTGATAACATCTACTTGCTTCATGTATGTCCTACTAGGATAAGATATACACTGATAACATCTACTTGCTTCATGTATGTCCTACTAGAATACAATATACACAGATAACATCTACTTGCTTCACACATGTCCTACTAGGATAAGATATACACTGATAACATCTACTTGCTTCACACATGTCCTACTAGGATAAGATATACACAGATAACATCTACTTGCTTCACACATGTCCTACTAGGATAAGATATACACAGATAACATCTACTTGCTTCACACATGTCCTACTAGGATACGATATACACTGATAACATCTACTTGCTTCACACATGCCCTACTAGGATAAGATATACACTGATAACATCTACTTGCTTCACACATGTTCTACTAGGATAAGATATACACTGATAACATCTACTTGCTTCACACATGCCCTACTAGGATAAGATATACACTGATAACATCTGCTTGCTTCACACATGTCCTACTAGGATAAGATATACACAGATAACATCTACTTGCTTCACACATGCCCTACTAGGATAAGATATACACTGATAACATCTACTTGCTTCACACATGCCCTACTAGGATAAGATATACACAGATAACATCTAGTTGCTTCACACATGTTCTACTAGGATAAGATATACACAGATAACATCTACTTGCTTCACACATGTTCTACTAGGATAAGATATACACAGATAACATCTACTTGCTTCACACATGTTCTACTAGGATAAGATATACACAGATAACATCTAGTTGCTTCACACATGTTCTACTAGGATATGATATACACAGATAACGTCTATTTGCTTCATGTATGTCCTACTAGGATAAGATATACACAGATAACATCTACTTGCTTCACACATGCCCTACTATAATAAGATATACACAGATAACATCTAGTTGCTTCACACATGTTCTACTAGGATAAGATATACACAGATAACATCTATTTGCTTCATGTATGTCCTACTAGGATAAGATATACACAGATAACATCTACTTGCTTCACACATGTTCTACTAGGATAAGATATACACAGATAACATCTACTTGCTTCGCACATGTTCTACTAGGATAAGATATACACAGATAACATCTATTTGCTTCATGTATGTCCTACTAGGATAAGATATACACAGATAACATCTACTTGCTTCACACATGCCCTACTATAATAAGATATACACAGATAACATCTAGTTGCTTCACACATGTTCTACTAGGATAAGATATACACAGATAATATCTACTTGCTTCACACATGTTCTACTAGGATAAGATATACACAGATAACATCTACTTGCTTCACACATGCCCTACTAGGATAAGATATACACAGATAATATCTACTTGCTTCACACATGTTCTACTAGGATAAGATATACACAGATAATATCTACTTGCTTCACACATGTTCTACTAGGATAAGATATACACAGATAACATCTACTTGCTTCACACATGTTCTACTAGGATAAGATATACACAGATAACATCTACTTGCTTCACGCATGTCCTCTATGACAGGACATACACAGATAACATCTAACTGCTTCACACATGCCCTACTAGGATAAGATATACACTGATAACATCTACTCGCTTCACACATATCCGACTAGGATAAGACATACACTGATAACATCTACTTACTTCACACATGTCCTGTATGACATGACACACACAAATAACATATACTTGCTTCACACATATCCTACTAAGATAAGATATACACAGATAACATATACATGCTTCACACATGTCCTCTATGACAGGACACACACAGATATTATCTAATTGCTTCACTCGTATCCTCTATGTCAGGACACACACAGATAATATATACTTCCTTCACACATATCGTCTATGACTGGACACATACAGATAATATATACATGCTTCACACATGTCCTCTATGACAGGACACACACAGATAACATCTACTTGCTTCACACATGTCCTCTATGACAGGACACACACAGATACTATATACTTGCTTCACACATGTTTTACTAGGATAAAATATACACTGATAACATCTACTTGCTTCACACAAGTCCAACTAGGATATGATATACACTGATAACATCTACTTGCTTCACACAAGTCCAACTAGGATAAGATATACACTGATAACATCTACTTGCTTCACACATGTCCTCTATGACAGGACACACACAGATAACATCTACTTGCTTCACACATGTCCTCTATGACAGGACACACACAGATACTATATACTTGCTTCACACATGTTTTACTAGGATAAAATATACACTGATAACATCTACTTGCTTCACACAAGTCCAACTAGGATAAGATATACACTTATAACATCTACTTGCTTCACACAAGTCCAACTAGGATAAGATATACACTGATAACATCTACTTGCTTCACACATGTCCTCTATGACAGGACACACACAGATAATATATACTTGCTTCACACATGCCCTACTAGGATAGGATATACACTGATAACATCTACTTGTTTCACACATGTCCTACTAGGATAAGATATACACAGATAACGTCTCCTTGCTTCACACGTGCCATCCTATGATAAGATATACACTGACAACATATACTTGCTTCACACATGCCCTACTATGATAAGACATACACTGATAACATATACATGCTTCACACATGTCCTCTATGACAGGACACACACAGATATTATCTAATTGCTTCACTCGTATCCTCTATGTCAGGACACACACAGATAATATATACATGCTTCACACATATCGTCTATGACTGGACACACACAGATAATATACATGCTTCACGCATGTCCTCTATGACTGGACACACACAGATAATATACATGCTTCACGCATGTCCTCTATGACAGAACACACACAGATAATATACATGCTTCACGCATGTCCTCTATGACAGAACACACACAGATAATATATACAAGCTTCACACATGTCCTCTATGACAGGACACACAGAGATAACATCTACTTGCTTCACACATGTCCTCTATGACAGGACACACACAGATAATATATACATGCTTCACACATATCGTCTATGACTGGACACACACAGATAATATACATGCTTCACACATGATGGCCTGGACGAGGGGGGGGGGGAGGAGTCTGTGACACGGTGCAGAAAATGAGAGTGACCTACCACAAGTTGTACAGCGGTCTCATGGCAACGTCTTCCAATCTTAGAAGGCAAAGTAACACGTTCATGAATTTAAGTTTACAAAAGACGTTGCCTGTAGGCAACCAGAGGCTTTTTCAGTGGGATAACAGAGGGTTTATCAGTGGGTTTCAAAGTGGGCTAACAGAGGCTTTATCGGTGGGCTTCAAATTGGGCTAACAGAGGCTTTATCAGTGGGTTCTAAAGTGGACCACCAGGCGATTTATCAGTAGGCTTAAAAGTGAGCTAATAGAGGCTTTATCAGTGGGCTTCAAAGTGGGCTAACAGAGGCTTTATCAGTGGGCTTCAAAGTGGGCTAACAGAGGCTTTATCAGTGGGCTTCAAAGTGGGCTAACAGAGGCTTTATCGATAAGCTTCATCGTGGACTACCAGAGGTTTATCAGCGGGCGTCAGAGTGGGCTAATAGAGGCTTTATCAGTGGGCTTCAAAGTGGGCTAACAGAGGCTTTATCAGTGGGCTTCAAAGTAGGATTACCAGCACTGTTCCTCTACGATGCGCGGCCGCACACAGAAAAAAAAATCTTACCGAGCACAAAATTTTGGAGTCGGGCAAAAAGAAAAATGGAACTGCTACTTTAACTGTCCAGTTTCCAGATGTTACTCCGTGCTATAACTGCGATCAAGAAAAGTACAATGATGGTACGTGTTTTTCCTTTACTGTTTCTTTCTGTTGAGAAATTACTTTCAGACCAGATGTTTCAACACCATTTTATATATATATATATATATATATAGGAAACTACGAGGCTTTCGTACGGTAAAGTAAGAGAACGCGGTTTTGTAGGATTAGACCTGGAAAAAATCGTGGACAAAGAACTTTAGTCTTTTATCGTGTAGTTTCGGTAGTACTGTAGTAGAATCGTGACAAGGCAAGTCAATGAGAATAGAGGGTAGAAGATTTTTCGCTGCATCGTGGAGAATGTCCATTGTGCTGGTCAGGTATGCAAGCTGATCTTTGTAACTAACACCAGACGTCGAGACCACCAACATTAGAGTCGTCCTTTTTTTATACAGCAGTAGATTTACTATCACCATGGAAACGTGCAAAATTGTGTGGAACTCAAGTATGTGTTTTGTAGTGTTCAAACTGACAAAGACTCCTGTATCCTGTGCCCTATACTTTTCAAGCATAAATTTGAGTCTCTAGCAATGTTCCCTCTAAGGGTTTGTGCTCTGTGTACAAAATGTTCAGCTAAAATAAAAAAAAAATATTGGTGTGAAAATATGCGTAGTAACGTATATATATATATATATATAATATATATATAATATATATATATATATATATATATATATATAATATATACTGGACAAAAGTAACTGACTAATAAACAAGCCATTAGTAGCAAAGAAACAACATTTAAAACTGAACAAATTCAATCATTTCATTTGCAAATCGGAATAGGAATACACATACAGCAAGCTGGCGAAATCACTCACCCCTCGTCCAAAAATTCACAAGAGTGGTCTTCAAACAACAAACATGTCAGTATCGCGTGTGGCCACCGTTCGCTGCCAGACATTCAACGCACCGTTGATTCCCCTCCATAACGATCCGCCTTTTGGATAGTGGCGTCATGGAACCGTTGCTTCACACATGTTTTACTAGGATAAAATATACACTGATAACATCTACTTGCTTCACACAAGTCCAACTAGGATATGATATACACTGATAACATCTACTTGCTTCACACAAGTCCAACTAGGATAAGATATACACTGATAACATCTACTTGCTTCACACATGTCCTCTATGACAGGACACACACAGATAACATCTACTTGCTTCACACATGTCCTCTATGACAGGACACACACAGATACTATATACTTGCTTCACACATGTTTTACTAGGATAAAATATACACTGATAACATCTACTTGCTTCACACAAGTCCAACTAGGATAAGATATACACTTATAACATCTACTTGCTTCACACAAGTCCAACTAGGATAAGATATACACTGATAACATCTACTTGCTTCACACATGTCCTCTATGACAGGACACACACAGATAATATATACTTGCTTCACACATGCCCTACTAGGATAGGATATACACTGATAACATCTACTTGTTTCACACATGTCCTACTATGATAGGATATTCACAGATAACGTCTCCTTGCTTCACACGTGCCATCCTATGATAAGATATACACTGACAACATATACTTGCTTCACACATGCCCTACTATGATAAGACATACACTGATAACATATACATGCTTCACACATGTCCTCTATGACAGGACACACACAGATATTATCTAATTGCTTCACTCGTATCCTCTATGTCAGGACACACACAGATAATATATACATGCTTCACACATATCGTCTATGACTGGACACACACAGATAATATACATGCTTCACGCATGTCCTCTATGACTGGACACACACAGATAATATACATGCTTCACGCATGTCCTCTATGACAGAACACACACAGATAATATACATGCTTCACGCATGTCCTCTATGACAGAACACACACAGATAATATATACAAGCTTCACACATGTCCTCTATGACAGGACACACAGAGATAACATCTACTTGCTTCACACATGTCCTCTATGACAGGACACACACAGATAATATATACATGCTTCACACATATCGTCTATGACTGGACACACACAGATAATATACATGCTTCACACATATCGTCTATGACAGGACACACACAGATAATATACATGCTTCACGCATGTCCTCTATGACAGGACACACACAGATAATATATACAAGCTTCACACATGTCCTCTATGACAGGACACACAGAGATAACATCTACTTGCTTCACACATGTCCTCTATGACAGGACACACACAGATAATATATACTTGCTTCACACATGTTTTACTAGGATAAAATATACACTGATAACATCTACTTGCTTCACACAAGTCCAACTAATATAAGATATACAGTGATAACATCTACTTGCTTCACACATGTCCTCTATGACAGGACACACACAGATAACATCTACTTGCTTCTCACATGTCCTCTATGACAGGACACACACAGATAATATATACTTGCTTCACACATGTCCTCTATGACAGGACACACACAGATAATATATACTTGCTTCACACATGCCCTACTAGGATAAGACATACACAAATCTGTAGAAAGTATAATAAACTGGAACACAAACGAGAGGGAGAGAAAGCTGGGGAGACCATTACAGCTACGCTTTCCTGTGGGTCGTAACAGATTAGACCAGAGTTTTCTAAGATTAGACCAGAGTTTTCTAAGATTAGACATGAGTTTTCTAAGACTGTTCGTGGCGCAGCCTCCTTTTCTCCCAGCCCATATCCTCAACGCCCCCAGCCCTCCCCCTTTGGTACCACCATATAATGGTTTATTAAACTAGGACATGCATTACATAACTAAAAACTTCAGCTAGCAAACCAGTTTATTTAACAATATGAAGGAGTACAGTTATAACTCATCTACTGCATTATTTTCTCAACTTTTAATGTGACGGATGAGTTTCATGTAGGGGCACAAGTTTCTCAATATCAGGTTGAAAGGTGCTAAGAAGGGAGGTATTACTGTCACCGTCTAAGAAGGGAGGTAATACTGTCACCGTCTAAGAAGGGAGGTAATACTGTCACCGTCTAAGAAGGGAGGTAATACTGTCACCGTCTAAGAAGGGAGGTAATACTGTCACCGTCTAAGAAGGGAGGTATTACTGTCACCGTCTGCTGCTTCGTTTTCCCACAACGCCCCCCCCCCCAACTGACTCTTTTCACCGCCCCCTGATGTGAAACATGGTCTTTGAATAAAATAGTACAGTTAGAAGTGGAGGCCATGGAGATGTGGTTTATAAGAAGAATGTTGAAGGTACCATGGACAGCTAAGAAAACCAGTGAAGAAGTCTTAAGAGAGGCTTGAGTTAAAAAGCAAAGTATAGCAAAGATCAGAGGCAGACAAGCGAGATTTATTGGACATTTCCTGAGAAGAGAAAATTGGAACATCCTGTGGCAACTGGAAAAATTGAAGGAAGAAGAGACAGAGGAAGACAGAGAGAGAAGTTACTGGATGGACTGTCAGTGTGGCTAAGAAGAAAGTCACGGTGGATCTCACAATCAAGTCTAAAGACAGGGAATTGTGGAGAGAAATGATCGCCTACGCCACACGGCACGGCACTTGAATTGAATTCCCTCCCCCACCCCCGGTCCCATCCATCGCACATGGGGGTGGTGTGGGGGGGGGGCGCTACTGGAAAACACTGGATTATTCTGTAACGGGGGAAGGTGACGCTCCTGGCTGTATCATTTTAATTTCGGGAATTCCCTGTGAGCTGAGTTCTGTGTGTGCCAGGTCGTCTGTGCCAGATTGTGTGGGGAATCTGGGAAGGTGTGCACTTTGTTTTTTCCGTTAGTTTTGGTGGAGTCTTAGTCTTGTGCTGGCGTTGTGAAGATGTAGCTAGCTTTCGTCTTCTATACTTTGTTGTGTGAGAATGTGAGAGTCTGATGTAGCTAGCTTTTGTCTTCTATACTTTATTGTGTGAGAATGGGAGAGTCTGATGTAGCTAGCTTTTGTCTTCTATACTTTGTTGTGTGAGAATGTGAGAGTCTGATGTAGCTAGCTTTTGTCTTCTATACTTTGTTGTGTGAGAATGTGAGAGTCTGATGTAGCTAGCTTTTGTCTTCTATACTTTGTTGTGTGAGAATGTGAGAGTCTGATGTAGCTAGCTTTTGTCTTCTATACTTTGTTGTGTGAGAATGTGAGAGTCTGATGTAGCTAGCTTTTGTCTTCTATACTTTATTGTGTGAGAATGGGAGAGTCTGATGTAGCTAGCTTTTGTCTTCTATACTTTATTATGTGAGAATGGGAGAGTCTGATGTAGCTAGCTTTTGTCTTCTATACTTGCCCTACTATGATAAGACATACACTGATAACATATACATGCTTCAACACATGTCCTCTATGACAGGACACACACAGATATTATCTAATTGCTTCCACTCGTATCCTCTATGTCAGGACACACACAGAGAATATATACATGCTTCACACATATCGTCTATGACTGGACACACACAGATAATATACATGCTTCACGCATGTCCTCTATGACTGGACACACAGATATATACATGCTTCACGCATGTCCTCTATGACAGAACACACACAGATAATATACATGCTTCACGCATGTCCTCTATGACAGAACACACACAGATAATATATACAAGCTTCACACATGTCCTCTATGACAGGACACACAGAGATACATCTACTTGCTTCACACATGTCCTCTATGACAGGACACACACAGATAATATATACATGCTTCACACATATCGTCTATGACTGGACACACACAGATAATATACATGCTTCACACATATCGTCTATGACAGGACACACACAGATAATATACATGCTTCACGCATGTCCTCTATGACAGGACACACACAGAAATAATATACAAGCTTCACACATGTCCTCTATGACAGGACACACAGAGATAACATCACTTGCTTCACACTGTCCTCTATGACAGGACACACACAGATAATATATACTTGCTTCACACATGTTTTACTAGGATAAAATATACACTGATAACATCTACTTGCTCACACAAGTCCAACTAATATAAGATATACATGATAACATCTACTTGCTTCACACATGCCCTATGACAGGACACACACAGATAACATTACTTGCTTCTCACATGTCCTCTATGACAGGACACACACAGATAATATATACTTGCTTCACACATGTCCTCTATGACAGGACACACACAGATAATATACTTGTTCACACATGCCCTACTAGGATAAGACATACACAAATCTGTAGAAAGTATAATAAACTGGAACACAAACGAGAGGGAGAGAAGCTGGGGAGACCATTACAGCTACGCTTTCCTGGGGTCGAACAGATTAGACCAGAGTTTTCTAAGATTAGACCAGAGTTTTCTAAGATTAGACATGAGTTTCTAAGACTGTTCGTGGCGCAGCCTCCTTTTCTCCCAGCCATATCCTCAACGCCCCCAGCCCTCCCCCTTTGGTACCACCATATAATGGTTATTTAAACTAGGACATGCATTACATAACTAAAAACTTCAGCTAGCAAACCAGTTTATTTAACAATATGAAGGAGTACATTATAACTCATCTACTGCATTATTTTCTCAACTTTTATGTGACGGATGAGTTTTCATGTAGGGGCACAAGTTTCTCAATATCAGGTTGAAAGGTGCTAAGAAGGGAGGTATTACTGTCACCGTCTAAGAAGGGAGGTAATACTGTCACCGTCTAGAAGGGAGGTAATACTGTCACCGTCTAAGAAGGGAGGTTACTGTCACGTCTAAGAAGGGAGGTAATACTGTCACCGTCTAAGAAGGGAGGTATTACTGTCACCGTCTGCTGCTTCGTTTTCCCACAACGCCCCCCCCCCCAACTGACTCTTTCACCGCCCCCTGATGTGAAACAGGTCTTTGAATAAAATAGTCAGTTAGAAGTGGAGGCCATGGAGATGTGGTTTATAAGAAGAATGTTGAAGGTACCATGGACAGCTAAGAAAACCAGTGAAGAAGTCTTAAGAGAGGCTTGAGTTAAAAAGCAAAGTATAGCAAAGATCAGAGGCAGACAAGCGAGATTTATTGGACATTTCCTGAGAAGAGAAAATTGGAACATCCTGTGGCAACTGGAAAAATTGAAGGAAGAAGAGACAGAGGAAGACAGAGAGAGAAGTTACTGGATGGACTGTCAGTGTGGCTAAGAAAAGTCACGGTGGATCTCACAATCAGTCTAAAGACAGGGAATTGTGGAGAGAAATGATCGCCTACGCCACACGGCACGGCACTTGAATTGAATTCCCTCCCCCACCCCCGGTCCCATCCATCGCACATGGGGGTGGTGTGGGGGGGGGGCGCTACTGGAAAACACTGGATTATTCTGTAACGGGGGAAGGTGACGCTCCTGGCTGTATCATTTTAATTTCGGGAATTCCCTGTGAGCTGAGTTCTGTGTGTGCCAGGTCGTCTGTGCCAGATTGTGTGGGGAATCTGGGAAGGTGCACTTTGTTTTTTCCGTTAGTTTTGGTGGAGTCTTAGTCTTGTGCTGGCGTTGTGAAGATGTAGCTAGCTTTCGTCTTCTATACTTTGTTGTGTGAGAATGTGAGAGTCTGATGTAGCTAGCTTTTGTCTTCTATACTTTATTGTGTGAGAATGGGAGAGTCTGATGTAGCTAGCTTTTGTCTTCTATACTTTGTTGTGTGAGAATGTGAGAGTCTGATGTAGCTAGCTTTTGTCTTCCCACACCCTATCCTTCTTCTTTACAAACCAGCAAACATGCACCATAACAGAGATTAAAATGACTGAAAATAAATGGTGTCTGTGTTTGTTTGTTTGTTTGTTTGTTTGTTTGTTTGTTTGTTTTCGGGTTGAAGAAATGAAGGAGAAATCTAGAAAAAAAAAGAATTAAAAAGTTGGAGTGAACTTGGAGGGTTGGGGGGGGGGGGGGGGGAATAACGATAAATCAGACGTACAAGACGGAAGTCAACCAGCAAAGGACAAGTTTATCAGATACTACAACCAGCAAAAGACAAGTGTTGTCAGCTACTACAACCAGCAAAGGACAAGTTTATCAGCTACTACAACCAGCAAAGGACAAGTTTATCAGCTACTACAACCAGCAAAGGACAATTTTATCAGCTACTACAACCAGCAAAGGATAAGTGTAATCAGCTACTGCAAGCAGCAAAGGACAAGTGTTATCAGATACAACAGCCGGCAAAGGACAAGTGTTATCAGATACTACAAGCTGAAGTGATACTGAAGAAAAGATTAGAGGATCTATGGATGTGTTAGAGGTGTATGGATGATGGTCCTTCCTAAATATGCTTATTTATGTCAAGACAGGCCGTATCCTTAGTTGATATAGCGGGGCACTCAAAGTATCTATAGATGATGTAGCGGGCCACTCGAAGTATCCACACTTGATACATGGGGCCACTTGAAGTATCCATACTTAATACAATGGGCCATTCGAAGTATCCATACTTGATACAGCGGGCCACTCGAAGTATCCATAGTTGATGTAGTGGGCCGCTCAAAGTATCCATAGTTGATATAGCGGGCCCCTCAAAATATCCATAGTTGATATAGCGGACCTCTCGAAGTATCCGTACTTGATATAGGGGACCACTCGAAATTCGGATTTTAGATGGCAAAAGTTCACAATTTCTGTGGCTTACTGGGCGCCATTTTCGCAAAACGGTGACCGAGTGGTTAGACACTCAGTCTGCTAATCCATGGTTTAGGGTTCAGATTTTTTATAGTACCATCACACCGAAAAGACCCAGGGGTCCACCTAGCCTCTAAAAATAAGGAACAGAGAAATCTGGGACGGTAAAGTGGTCAGGCGTGATACTGACCACATCACACTTTCATATGTCGAAGGTCTTGGAACGTACGGGCTTAACACCTTATCCCTAATATGGTTTAATGGGATGGGAACGGGAATTTTACTTTTACTTTTGTAATTTTACTTTTTTATTTGAATAACCCGAGTAATTTTGCTAATATTTAAATTCATTTATTGATAAAAACAGTGAAATGTATAAAGAAGTAAGTGAAGTGATAAACATGGTTTGTGTGCCCCAACATCTGATTCAGAAAGTAGCAGCAGTGATGGTGCGTGAAGCTGGGCCTGGTGTTGTTGCTTCCAGGATAAGGTCAAGAGATGGTTTTGTTGCTTCCAGGATAAGGTCAAGAGATGGTTTTGTTGCTTCCAGGATAAGGTCAAGAGATGGTTTTGTTGCTTCCAGGATAAGGTCAAGAGATGGTTTTGTTGCTTCCAGGATAAGGTCAAGAGATGGTTTTGTTGCTTCCAGGATAAGGTCAAGAGATGGTTTTGTTGCTTCCAGGATAAGGTCAAGAGATGGTTTTGTTGCTTCCAGGATAAGGTCAAGAGATGGTTTTGTTGCTTCCAGGATAAGGTCAAGAGATGGTTTTGTTGCTTCCAGGATAAGGTCAAGAGATGGTTTTGTTGCTTCCAGGATAAGGTCAAGAGATGGTTTTGTTGCTTCCAGGATAAGGTCAAGAGATGGTGTTGTTGCTTCCAGGATAAGGTCAAGAGATGGTTTTGTTGCTTCCAGGATAAGGTCAAGAGATGGTTTTGTTGCTTCCAGGATAAGGTCAAGAGATGAGACTAGTTATAATAACAAGAAAATTAACCTGAAATTTCTGCTTCTGAAAAAAGGCTGGAGATATTAACAATAATTTCAGATTTGTGCTGCCACACCCACCAAGTACGCTTTGATATAGTATCAGTACACATAGTATAAAAACATGTAAACAAAAAATTTTTCAAAGAATTCAGTGTCGTGATTCAAGAACTGGATCAACTTCAAAACTACAACAATTTTTATTTGTGTCGGTTTGGTTACATAATGGTGACAGATACAGATAAGTTGGAGATTTTCATGTTTCAAAAAATCATTTTCTTTTTATTTACTGCTTCACACAGGGTACAATATTTTCTTTCTTCTCCATGTCTCTTTTGGTCTACCCTTACTTCTGTTACCCTGTGGTGTCCATCTTAGTGCTATTTTGGTAATGAGTTGTCAGTCATTCTGTCATTCTGAGCACATGTCCCAACCATCGCCAGCGTACAGTAAAGTGTGGGTTTGGAATATTAGGTCTGTCCTGCTATCACCTTAATTTAATCTTCTATTGTTTGGTAAACTGAAGACTTTTATTTAAGTCTCTGTAAATTATTCTTTATAGGATAAACCAACTTCAGACAACCAGGGAGTCCAGAATTTTTTTTTTTTTTTTTGAAGAGCTTTTTGTTCTTGAAGGGTATTTCAGGAGAGAGGGAAACAAGTTGGAATGAGAATATCAAATGAGTTCAAAGTTCAAACGGGCTGTCAGATATGCAGTAGAGATGTTGACAGACAAGAGTGGAAGTAGAATCTAGAGTCTAAGTTCACACTGTGCTGCACGCTAACTTCTGGAGGTGATTATTTCATAGTATACTATTCGTATTGTTGGAACCATAATATCCCGTTGAATTCTTAGAGACTTGACATACAGCTGGTTATGTTTAAATGAACCCATAGTACGTCGAATATGATAGGATAAACAACCATGTAAATAAATAAGTACTGTCACTGAATAAGTAACAAAGAAATAATCATTGCAATTTACTAAATACTAGTAACTGAAAAGTACAGCAGGTTTATCTTGTTCTTAAATGTGCAGACCTTTGCAGTATATATATATATATATATATATATATATATATATATATATATATATATATATAATCAGTCGGCTTTCTCCACAGTTTGGGATTCAGACTTTACCATGTTGACCCCATGCTATGAGTTAACTTTGGGTAAATCTTCTCTTAGGTCCGGAAGTTTGTTGCACTAAAAGATTCCACTTCAGATACCACGTAAGTTAGAAATACAACAGAACATGTATTAATGTTGGAGTTTGATAGTTTTTCAAATGTGGGAATAATTGGCCTAACTTCTGCATCATTGTTTGCAATATTTCTGTGACATTACTGCATGCTTTTATCAGTGATGCTAATAGTGAAGATTGGAGATGTTGGAGCATGGCGATCACAAAAGATTCTAACTCTCTCTCTCTTCCTCTCTCTCTCTCTCTCCTCTCTCTCTCTCTCTCTCTCTCTCTCTCTCTCTCTCTCTCTCAATCACATGCATACATTTGGGAATACTAACGTACCCCTTTGGTTGTCTGTGGAACTTCTTTCTCCTTGTACGACCGATTCTTGACTGAAACTACTGGTCCGATACTCTTAACGTGATGTTGAGTGTTAATTAACGTGATGGCGTGTGATGAGACGTGTTAACGTGATGTGGTGTTTTAATGTCATGCGATGTGTTATCTGACGTATTACTTGGTGGTGACAGGCTAGTTACACATTAAATATGACGTGACAGTGTGATGTGACCTGACGTATTAGTGTTAAATGAGGTGTGTTACTCAACATTACTGATTCTCAACATGACTGATACTCAACATGCCTCTGTTACGCAACACCCTATGCCTGTTTTGTATACCATCATCATCAAGAGTCGTCCATTAAACTCACCTGGTGCATATTGACAGATGATACCATCGTACTCTAATGACAACTCTTCTAATGTAGTGCGAGATGTCTTACCTGGGTACTTGTGAAGCAATTAACTTACAGGACTTTACTGTTTGTGACCTTATGTTACAGGAACGCACATTAAGGAGCAGAGGTGCTCACAGATGATGGCCTGGACGAGGGGGGGGGGGAGGAGTCTGTGACACGGTGCAGAAAATGAGAGTGACCTACCACAAGTTGTACAGCGGTCTCATGGCAACGTCTTCCAATCTTAGAAGGCAAAGTAACACGTTCATGAATTTAAGTTTACAAAAGACGTTGCCTGTAGGCAACCAGAGGCTTTTTCAGTGGGATAACAGAGGGTTTATCAGTGGGTTTCAAAGTGGGCTAACAGAGGCTTTATCGGTGGGCTTCAAATTGGGCTAACAGAGGCTTTATCAGTGGGTTCTAAAGTGGACCACCAGGCGATTTATCAGTAGGCTTAAAAGTGAGCTAATAGAGGCTTTATCTGTTGGCTTCAAGTGCGCTACCAGAGACTTTATCAGTGAGATTCAAAGTGATGTAACAAAGGCATTATCAGTGGGCTTCAAAGTGGGCTAACAGAGGCTTTATCGATAAGCTTCATCGTGGACTACCAGAGGTTTATCAGCGGGCGTCAGAGTGGGCTAATAGAGGCTTTATCAGTGGGCTTCAACGTGGGATACAAGAGGTTTATCAATGGGCTTCAAAGTAGGATTACCAGCACTGTTCCCTCTACGATGCGCGGCCGCACACAGAAAAAAAAAATCTTACCGAGCACAAAATTTTTGGAGTCGGGCAAAAAGAAAAATGGAACTGCTACTTTAACTGTCCAGTTTCCAGATGTTACTCCGTGCTATAACTGCGATCAAGAAAAGTACAATGATGGTACGTGTTTTTCCTTTACTGTTTCTTTCTTGTTGAGAAATTACTTTCAGACCAGATGTTTCAACTACCATTTTATATATATATATATATATATATAGGAAACTACGAGGCTTTCGTACGGTAAAGTAAGAGAACGCGGTTTTGTAGGATTAGACCTGGAAAAAATCGTGGACAAAGAACTTTAGTCTTTTATCGTGTAGTTTCGGTAGTACTGTAGTAGAATCGTGACAAGGCAAGTCAATGAGAATAGAGGGTAGAAGATTTTTCGCTGCATCGTGGAGAATGTCCATTGTGCTGGTCAGGTATGCAAGCTGATCTTTGTAACTAACACCAGACGTCGAGACCACCAACATTAGAGTCGTCCTTTTTTTATACAGCAGTAGATTTACTATCACCATGGAAACGTGCAAAATTGTGTGGAACTCAAGTATGTGTTTTTGTAGTGTTCAAACTGACAAAGACTCCTGTATCCTGTGCCCTATACTTTTCAAGCATAAATTTGAGTCTCTAGCAATGTTCCCTCTAAGGGTTTGTGCTCTGTGTACAAAATGTTCAGCTAAATAAAAAAAAAATATTGTGTGTGAAAATATGCGTAGTAACGTATATATATATATATATATATATATATATATATATATATATATATATATATAATATATATATATATATATATATACTGGACAAAAGTAACTGACTAATAAACAAGCCATTAGTAGCAAAGAAAACAACATTTAAAACTGAACAAATTCAATCATTTCATTTGCAAATCGGAATAGGAATACACATACAGCAAGCTGGCGAAATCACTCACCCCTCGTCCAAAAATTCACAAGAGTGGTCTTCAAACAACAAACATGTCAGTATCGCGTGTGGCCACCGTTCGCTGCCAGACATTCAACGCACCGTTGATTCCCCTCCATAACGATCCGCCTTTTGGATAGTGGCGTCATGGAACCGTTCCCCTGGCCTTCTCCAAACACAGATTCTGCCATCATTGAAGGACATACTGAAGCGGGATTCGTCCTTGAAAAGAATTTCACCCACTAGCACATCGTCCAACAGATGTGCTGCCAGCACCAGGCAACTCTAGCTCTGCGGTGAGCTGGAGTAAGAGGTATTCTTATTGCTGGTCGTCATGAAGCCAGCCCAGATTCTCTTAAACGCATGCGAATTGTTCTGCCACTGACGTTTTCGGTATTCATTAGCTGGTTTCTGAGAGTGGAAGACGTTACTGTCCGGTTGTGAAATGTTGACAGCTGCAGGTATCTGTCATTTTGTCTACTCGTGCAAAGAGTTCGGCCTGAACGATGCCTGTCTTCTACTCCTCCGGTTGCGCGAAATCGCTCCAAATGCCTTTGGATGGTAGAATGGGACATCCCCGAACGCCGTGCAACTTCACGGCCAGATAAATCGCTTTCAACCAAGGCTATGACCCGATGACGCTCAAAGGTACTAAAACGCCTTCGCAGTGGCATGGTGTTTTTCAAATGACAAAAATATCCCTAAACCGCTTTAATAAAAATGAAAGGAAGGTGAGAAGTGTTCACTAAGGATGCCTCTTGCAGATGCAGCACAAATCAGCACGATTTAATTACCTGCTGGGTCATGCTGACACTTTTAAAACTGCCCTACCATTTTGTCTAGGACGATGCTACTGCACGTGATCTTTACACTTGTTGTGATGAACAGTTGGTGTATGCATGGATGCAGGGAACTCTCTACTGTAGAGAGCGGAACAATAACACAACTCCTTCAGATCATCAGAGGAACCACAACCCCCTTCAGACAAGTGTTTCGGGCCTATTAAACTCCTGACACTCTAAGGGGGATGACCCCTCTGGGTCATGACTCCCAGAGGTCTTGTGAGTTCTTGTTTTTTTTTTGTGCCGGGATTGAGTTGGCACTGCACTTTTGAAGTGCGTCTTTAACGATTTAGCCATGAAGGGCTGGTATTGGCTGCGACAAACGAAATTATTTACTTTCTCAATACTCCACAGCCAGCATGAAGCCTTTTCTGCTGTTTCTGAAGGGCTTTTCAATGCCCTTGCTCTTGCTTGTCCCTTTATGCCCAGTTGCTTACATAGGTCGTATGCTGATGTTGCTACGAATCCTCTCGCTCCCACTTCTACAGCTATCACTTTTGCCCTGACTCCTGCCCCCTGCCTCAGTTGCTTGACCAGGTCATTGTACTTCTCACATTTGAAAATAGATGTTTATGCCCCGGCTGCGTAGAGGACTTCCTGAGAATGCAATTTAATCAAGATTCTACAATAAATGTATTTACAGTTTTAGTACGGCAATCAAAATAAACATATGCTTGAAAAAAAATATATATATACACTGTAAAGGCCTGCTGTACATTTAATAACAGGATACACCTGCTGTACTTTTCATTTACTGGTATTTAGTTAATTGCAATGATGATTTCTTTGTTTACTTATTCAGTGACAGTAGTTATTTATTTACATAATTGTTTATCCTATCGTATTCGATTTACTATGGGTTTATTGAAACATAATCCCACAGTGGATTTACTATTCATAGCGATAGTAATCTATTGCTATTTTAAAAAAACAATAAAATATGAAGGCTTTAACGCTGGTGGTCACGACGTCTAGTTTATGTTACCAAGATCAATGTGCATACCTGAGCAGCTCAAATGACATTCTACTTTTCATCGACGCAGTGGAAATTCATCTGCCCGTGTATTTTAATTACCTTCTATTCTCTGTGTGCCCACTTGCCTCGTCACTATTCTGCTGTAGTAATACCGAAACTACGCGATAAAAGACCAGTTGAAACATCCGATCCGAACGTAATTTCTCAAAAAGAAACAGGAAAGGAAAAAAAAAAGCACTATCACTGTATTTTTCTTGATCGCAATTATAGCACAGAATTACATCTGGAAACTGGGAAATAAAAAGTAGCAGTTGCATTTTTCGTTTTTGCAGAGCTCCAAAACTTTTGTGCCGGGTATGATTTTTTTTTCTGTGTGCGGCCGCGCAGCTTAGAGGGAACACTGGTGGCTGGAGGTTTTAATGAAAGTGTCACCTTCAAAAGTGAAAGTTACTCTGTTCTAACCCATAATTAGATGGCCAGACAGTAAAGTGTCTCTCTCTCTCTCTGAACCTTAAGTGCCCAGGGCACATGGGGCTTCCGCAAGGGTTTTCCACAAATGCCTGTTCTTCGCCTTTTCTTCTGCTCTTGCCCAGGTGAGCCCTCTATTGCTCAACATCCTTTCTGTTGTTCTTCTCCATGTCTCTTTTGGTCTACCCTTACTTCTGTTACCCTGTGGTGTCCATCTTAGTGCTATTTTTGGTAATGAGTTGTCAGTCATTCTGTCATTCTGAGCACATGTCCCAACCATCGCCAGCGTACAGTAAAGTGTGGGTTTGGAATATTAGGTCTGTCCTGCTATCACCTTAATTTAATCTTCTATTGTTTGGTAAACTGAAGACTTTTATTTAAGTCTCTGTAAATTATTCTTTATAGGATAAACCAACTTCAGACAACCAGGGAGTCCAGAATTTTTTTTTTTTTTTTTGAAGAGCTTTTTTGTTCTTGAAGGGTATTTCAGGAGAGAGGGAAACAAGTTGGAATGAGAATATCAAATGAGTTCAAAGTTCAAACGGGCTGTCAGATATGCAGTAGAGATGTTGACAGACAAGAGTGGAAGTAGAATCTAGAGTCTAAGTTCACACTGTGCTGCACGCTAACTTCTGGAGGTGATTATTTCATAGTATACTATTCGTATTGTTGGAACCATAATATCCCGTTGAATTCTTAGAGACTTGACATACAGCTGGATTATGTTTAAATGAACCCATAGTACGTCGAATATGATAGGATAAACAACCATGTAAATAAATAAGTACTGTCACTGAATAAGTAAACAAAGAAATAATCATTGCAATTTACTAAATACTAGTAACTGAAAAGTACAGCAGGTTTATCTTGTTCTTAAATGTGCAGACCTTTGCAGTATATATATATATATATATATATATATATATAATATATATATATATAATCAGTCGGCTTTCTCCACAGTTTGGGATTCAGACTTTACCATGTTGACCCCATGCTATGAGTTAACTTTGGGTAAATCTTCTCTTAGGTCCGGAAGTTTGTTGCACTAAAAGATTCCACTTCAGATACCACGTAAGTTAGAAATACAACAGAACATGTATTAATGTTGGAGTTTGATAGTTTTTCAAATGGGGAATAATTGGCCTAACTTCTGCATCATTGTTTGCAATATTTCTGTGACATTACTGCATGCTTTTATCAGTGATGCTAATAGTGAAGATTGGAGATGTTGGAGCATGGCGATCACAAAAGATTCTAACTCTCTCTCTCTTCCTCTCTCTCTCTCTCTCCTCTCTCTCTCTCTCTCTCTCTCTTTCTCTCTCTCTCTCAATCACATGCATACATTTGGGAATACTAACGTACCCCCTTTGGTTGTCTGTGGAACTTCTTTCTCCTTGTACGACCGATTCTTGACTGAAACTACTGGTCCGATACTCTTAACGTGATGTTGAGTGTTAATTAACGTGATGGCGTGTGATGAGACGTGTTAACGTGATGTGGTGTTTTAATGTCATGCGATGTGTTAATCTGACGTATTACTTTGGTGGTGACAGGCTAGTTACACATTAAATATGACGTGACAGTGTGATGTGACCTGACGTATTAGTGTTAAATGAGGTGGTAATTTGATGATATTTACAGGAAATATTCAAAACAATAACTTATTACGCCAATTTATCCAACTTGCACAATCATCTTGTAAACAAATCACGCGGAACTCTTTTCATGTATATTTTATTCGATTTTTTGCGCTAAAAAAAGTCTGTAGCTTAAAAACAGTTACAAAAGTGTGTTTAGAGAATGATACTTATATTTGTTGTAACGATAAGTTATATTATTATTTCTCTCTTAGCAAATAGCGGCCTGGTTAGCCGAGGGGTTAGGCGCTCGGTTTTCTAATCCGGTGGTTCGGGTTCAGTCCCAGCAGTGGGGATTTTTTTCTGGTACACACCAAAAAGGCCCCGGGGTTGACCCAGCCTCTAAAAACGGGTACCAGAGAAATCTGGGAAGGTAAAGCGGCCAGGCGTGATACTGACCACATCAGACTTTCATGTGCCGAAGGTCATGGAAAATATGGGCCTAACACCGTAATCCCCAATATGCTTTAAAAGCATGGAGGTGGGGATTTTACCTTTTACCTCATAACAAATGTCTAATATAATAATTTATATGTACTATATATATATATATATATATATATATATATATATATATATATATATATCTTTTGTCTTTTATAAACTACTTAAAGGCATTTGCTTGTGTACAACATCATAAACTTTGGGAAATAATGGGAAAAATGGGATTTCCAACACATTTGATACAATTAACATCACTGCTGTATCTAGACCAACAAGCAGCAGTAAGAATAAATGGTGAAACAACAACTTGGTTTGACATAAAACAAGGGATCCGTTAGGGGTGCATATTGTCGCCTTACTTATTTAACTTGTATACTGAAAATATTATGAGGAATGTTAGAGAAGATGTAGACAAAGAACATTATGATCCCATATCAATTGGAGGTTATGAAATACCAGAGATTAGATATGCTGATGACACAGTATTACTATCCACAACACAAAAAAAAGAATGGAAAAACTAATTATGTCAGTCCGTAAAAACAGCGAAGAGCAGAACCTCTATCTTAATGCAAAGAAAACTAAAGTGATGACAACTGACAAAACAAACAAGGTAGCTGAAATATGTACTATGAGGAAAAACTGGAAGAAGTGGAGAGTTTTGAATATCTTGGATCACTACTAACTAGTAATGACGATGCAATGAGGGAAATTAAAAGGAGGACATCTATCGCTCTTCAGAAAGTAAAACAAACTAAAGAAGCTGTGGAGATTAACAGACAGAACTACAAAAATAAAATTTTTAAGGGAATGTATCTTTCCTATCGCAACATATGCCTGTGAGACCTGGAAATTTAACAAAACATCTGAGAAACACATAAATGCCTTTGAATGTAAATGCTACAGAAGAGTTCTTCAAATATCATGGACACAAAAAAGAACAAATATATCCATACTACAAGAACTTAATACTGAAGAAGGCTGGCTAATAAAGAGGATTAAACAGAGAGAACTTAAATATTTTGGACACATTAAACATCATGATAATCTAGATAAGACCATCTTGGAAGGGTACATAATGGGATAGAGGAGAGGAAGACAGAGGCAAAGATGGCTGCAATCATTGATAATCTGCAAATGGATGCATCAGCAGCAAGGAATCTTGCTCACAACCGAGAGGCCTACAGGAGTGCTGTTAGGGAGGCAAAGTTCCGCAAAGGACGTGCAAATGAATGAATGAATGTATTATATCCACTGACTTTTCTCTCACACAACCAAAATAAGAGAAAAACTTCTCTCTAGACATTGTTGTCCTACAATCATGATTGCTTCCCACACCCTATCCTTCTTCTTTACAAACCAGCAAACATGCACCATAACAGAGATTAAAATGACAAAGTTGGTAAAGGAAGAACTTCAGACATTGTTGGTGACTATGGACTGGGGGAGAGGAATGACAGAGGTTATAAATTAATTGAATGGGCAAGAATACACAGCATGGTTGTAGGAAACACCTGGTTTAAACAACATCCTCGAAGACTGGCAACGTGGTGCAGTCCAGACAAAAAGACTTTTAACCAGATAGACTACATATTAATCAACAAACGATTCCGCAATGCATTACTGACAACAAAAACCATGCCAGGAGCTGACTGCAATAGTGACCATGATCCACTCTGTGGAAAAGTTAGAATAAAGCTAAAGAAAGCAGGCAGAAAAGTGAGAAACATCAAACTGAATACAGAACTTCTTAAAAATGACCAAGAACTGCGAGAAAATACAAAGTTATTATAACAAATAGATACAATGCAATAGCAAAGATAAATAGTATAGATGAACAATGGGAAATGTTAAGAGATTCTATCCACCAAACAGTTAAGGAGATAATACCACCGAAAAAAGAAGCTTCTAAAAATAAATGGATGACAGACGACATCTTAGGACTGATGGACAAGAGGAGGAGGAGTAAAAATAATGAGGAAAAATATAGCAAGATAAATAAAGAAATAAGACGCAAATGCAGAGAAGCAAAAGAAGTGTGGGTAAATGAACAGTGCAGACAGATAGAGGACTCTCAAAATAAAGACAGCAAAAACATGCACAAACGAATTAGTGAACTCACAGGCAGGAAAACAAAATATACCACAGGATGCCTGAAATCGAAAGAAGGTAAAATGTTAATGGGAATAGAAGACATTGTGAACAGGTGGAAAGAGTACATAGGTGAGCTATATGGAGGAGAAAAACCAGAATTAACACCAGATACTGAAAACTGTGAGGGACCACCAATACTTGAAGATGAAATCATAGATGCCATCAAACACATGAAGAAAGGAAAAGCGACTGGGCCTGATAATATAACAATAGAAGAAATAGAGGCACTAGAGGAGACAGGAATAAAAATAATAACCAAGTTACTGAATGACATTTACAACAGTGGTTATATTCCTAGTGACCTGATTAAATCCACGTTTATAGCACTACCAAAGAAACCAGGTGCAAAGGAATGTGACGACCATCGGACTATCAGCCTCTCATGTCACATATTGAAGCTACTTCTGAGAATAATTATGAGAAGAACAAGGGAAAAAGATAAAAATGGAAATAGCAGATGAACAGTTTGGATTTGTTGAAGGAAAGGGAACACACAATGCCATTTATGCTTTACGAACACTAACAGAAAGAGTTTAGAAGTACAGAAAGATCTCTACTTATGCTTCATTGATTACACCAAGGCATTTGACAAGGTGAAACATAATGAAATTATTAAAATGCTTGAAGACATCAGTATAAACGGCAAAGACCTGAGGATTGTAAAACATCTATACTGGCAGCAAGAAGCAGCAGTTTGAGTTGAAAACAGAATTGGAAAATATCAACCTATAAAACAAGAGGTACGACAAGGATGTGTACTATCTCCAGACCTTTTTTCTCTGTACAGCGAGAATATTCTAAGAACAATCATCACAGAACCAGGCATAAAAATTGGGGATAATTAACAGCCTTCGGTATGCTGACGACACAGTACTGATAGCTGAGAACCAACAAGACCTGCAAAATCTCTTGGATAAAGTGGCCAAAGAAAGTGAACAGAAAGGCCTTACTTTGAACATCAAAAAGACAGAGACTATGGTTATATCTAAGAAACAGAATCCACCAGCATGCAGTATTAAATTAAAGGAACTATTCTAAAGCAGTTGCAGAAATTCAAATACCTTGGAGCAGTAATAACTTCAGATGGGAAATGCAGAACAGAAATTAGGAACAGAATAGGCCAAGCAAAGACTGCATTTCAGAGAATGAGAAACATATTAGCTAACACATCTTTATCAATGAATGTTAGAAAACGAGTCCTAAAATGCTATATTGAACCTATCTTGTTATATGGAAGTGAATCATGGACAATAGGCAAGTCTACACAAAAATCATTGGAAGCAGCAGAAATGTGGTTTATTAGAAGAATGTTGCGAATCCCCTGGACAGCAAAAATGACTAATGAAGAATGTATGAGATGAGCTGGAGAGACAAAAAACCTTGTCAAAAAGATAAGAGAGAGACAATGTACTTTCATAGGACATGCAGTGAGAAGAGGAGGCATTGAAATATTATAACAACAGGAAAAATAGAAGGAAGAAGATCAAGAGGAAGACCAAGAGAAATGATACTGGACAGTCTGACGGGATGGTGTGAGAGGAGATCACCAACTGAACTGATGGCCTGCATGAAGGATCGGGTACTCTGGAGAAGCATAATAGCCAACGCCAGTCGGCACGGCACCTGATGATGATGATGATGATGACAATGATTACTTTGAGTACAACGATTACTATGAGTACAATGATTTAGTTAATGCAACTAAAACTAGCAGTGTCACACATCTATGACCCTCTGACCCACTACAGAATAAGGCTCAAGTCCGTTGTGTCCTGATCCCATCCTAAATAAAACCTATATCAAGGATCTAACAAGCAAATAGAGAACACATTGGGTGGATTTGGTGGTTAGAAACAAACACAGAAGAAGAGAAATGATTTGGTCAAGCAATTAAAACAAAAGGCAGGAGTAAAGGCTAAGATGAAAGCTGTAGAAGTAGAAACTAGAGGGCTACAGAAACATCAGCTAACAACTGTAAACATTTTGGCAGTAAGGGAGAACCAAGAATAAGAGCACTGAAGAGCCTTTCAGAAACAACAGACAAATCTTTATGCTGGATGTGGGACATGTGTAATAATCAATGGAATATTTAAATAGCTTATGTGTCAGTGTGGTTCTATAAATTGTGACAGATACAGGTAAATTCCCCATTTCCACATCATTATGACATATTGGGGACACTGAGTTAGGCCTCTATTTCCAAGACCTTCAGCACATGAAGATATGATGATGTCTGTATCTCTGGTATCCATTTATAGAGACTGGGAGCACCTAAGCGACATTTTGGTACATACCTGAAAAAAATCTGTAACTATTGGATTAGTAGACCGAGGACCTAATCACTCAGCCAACCAGGATGCCAACAGATACAGGTAAAATGAATACTTTTTTTAAATTGTGACAAATACAGGTGAAGTCAGCTTGCAGTCTAGACGAGGCACCTAAAGGTGATGATTGGTTATGGACACAGGACTGACCTCACCTAACAAATGTTATTACACAGAAGGGCTGTAAATGTCAAGATTTGGCACAGGGAGCAGTTGAACTTTGGGTTCAAGATCTCATCCAGCATCACTGTGGGTCTTCTGACATGGTAATATATACAGATGGCTCAGTGATTCAGAACAGCATTAGAGGTTGGGGTTTTGTTGTCTAGTGAAGTGGAAGAGTAATGACACAAGGTTTTGGAGCCTTTGAAGTCACCACTTCAAGCATGGGAATGGAAATTAGGCTGTGTCGGAGGCAATGGAATGACTAGTTGATCATGATGTAGATCATGGTTTCATTGTGATGGATTCACAGAGTATGCTTCATAAGAAAATGCTTTGAAAAGAATGGGTTAATCTATTAAGGCAGTCAACTATGACAAAACTATTGTGGCTTCACTGTCCAAGGAAATGGGTGTACATACACAATGATATAGCAGAAATTCTTGCTGGACATGTTAAAATAAATGGCAGACTGACAATGGACAATGGAGATATTGCTAAAGCTGTATTGGATAGACTGGGAAAATGAAGAGTGAAAATGGAAGAACAATGTAGATCTGAAGAGATTGCTGGAGCTAGGAAAAATTAAAGATGCTGGCAGGAAATCCAAACTGTTTGACAGAAAAACATCATAAACAACCAACACTTGACAGGAACTATTAGCAAACTTACTCTTGGATGGATGTTCTGGCATGCAGCAGAACAAATATGGGGTTGTCCCAAATGCAGTGAAGCCAGAGTCTTAATTTTGAACTTTGACTAATTTTTGTTCTAAATGTGACAGATACATGTAAACTAACTAAATTGTTTTGTGACACAACACAGGTAAAGTGACTGACTTTCTTTTCTTATACCACTTATGCCAGACCTGTGTGGTAGACATAACTAAGATGCACCACACAAGAGACAGTGGTTCAAGTCTAGGAGGGAAAGAAAGAGTATAAAAAAAGGACAACAACTACAAATCTTTCAAAGCTCTGCCCATTAGGGGCCCATATGGACTATTTGCACAAACATGAACAATGAACATTTTTTTGTGTGCAAAACCTGTAAATGGCAGTAATTATGCTCTTTTCTGGAAAATGGGAAAAGACAGCAGAAATGAATGGGCTGTTAAAACAGTATAGAATAGAACAGAATGCAGTCCACATCTTACTTAAACTTTGCATCTGACATTCCTGCATTAGTAGACAAACTTTGTTAACAAATAAAAAATACAAGTAAATAGTGACACCATGATTTACAGTGATAACAAACCTTTTCTTCCAAGTTTCTGCATTAAAAGCTTTACAAGTCCCACTCCTTCACAAGCTGTGAGTAAATATTTTTGTTGTGAAGTAATAAAAGATTTCATTATCATCATCTTTGATAATAGATATCATCATCATAATAATCATTATCATCATCGCTTTGATTTTTAAAAAAATACCATAAACATATTTACTATGAAAGAGTTACTCACAGTGGACATAACACAACACCTCACAAACACATTCTGTACAGACACTAGGAAGTCATTATATGAAAGTAATTATGTCACTTTTGTGTAAAGGTACCTAAAATGTGTTTATCTGAAACAGGTTTAAATAGGTTTTGTTTTTGTTGAAGTAACTAGTATAATTTTTGTTCAGAAATAGTATAAATTTGTGTGAGGAACTATTACATTTGTGTAGAGAAACTAGTATATATGTGTTGAGGAACTAGTATATTTTTGTGTGGAGGAATTTAGTATGTTTGTGTTGACAAACTAGTAAATGTTTGTGTTGAGGAACTAGTATATGTTTGTGACTAGGAACTAGTATACATGTGTAGCAGATAAAAGGGATGGCGACTGCAGTAAAACTGGTTTAAATAAATAAGGTAGATAGAGGTGTATGGTGCAGTTTTACAAAGTGAGGGAGGAAGTGAGCAAGGTGAGAAAAAAACGAATAGAAAGTATGAGAATGTATAAATGAAAAAACATACAGCATGCGATATTTCGGCGTGAGCCTTATTCGGATACATACACAACGAAATACAAACACATAGAACTTATCTGAAGTGTCTTGCTCCGGATGAGAAGCGTGGTTGTTTTTCCTCCTTCTTTTTTCCTCCTCCTTCTTCCACACACATTTCTGCTTCTCACCCGTAGCAAGACACTTCAGATAAGTTCTATGTGTTTGTATCCTCAAATAAGGCTCACACCGAAATATTGGATGTTGTATGTTTTTCATTTATACATTCTCATACTTTCTATTCGTTTTTTTCTCACCTTGATCACTTCCTCCCTCACTTTGTCAAACTGCATCATACACCTCTATCTACCTTATTTACATTTGTGTAGAGGAACTAGAATATGTCTGTGTTGAGGAACTAGTACGTGTTTCTGTCAAGGTAACTAGTATGTTTGTGTGGAGGAATTAGTATGTTTGTGTTGACAAACTAGTATATGTTTATGTTGAAGAACTAGTATATGTTTGTGACTAGGAACTAGTATACATTTGTATAGAGGAACTAGAATATGTCTGTGTTGGAACAAGTATGTGTTTCTGTGAAGGTAAATAGTATATGTTTGGTGGAGGAACTAGTATATGTTTGTGTTGAGGAACTAGTATATGTTTCTGTTGATGAACTTCTATATGTTTCTGATGAGGAACTAGTATATGTTTATGATGAGGAACTAGTATATGTCTATGTGGAAATAATTAGTATATGTTTGTGTCAGGGTAATCGCTCTTAAGGATCTAACAAGTAAATGCAAAGCATATGGAGCAGTTTTGGTGGTTAGAAGCAAACACAGAGGAAGGGAAATGATTTGGTCAAGCAATTAAAACAAAAGATAGGAATAAAGGCTAAGATGACAGCTGTAGAAGTAGAAACTAGAGGGCTGCAGAAACATCAGCTAACACCTGTAAACATTTTGGTATTAAGGGAGAAACCAAGAACAAGAACATTGAAGAGCCTTTCAGAAACAACAGAAAAATATTTATGCTGGATGTGGGGCATGTGTAATAATCAATGGAATATTGAAATAGCTTATGTGTCAGTGTGGTTCTATAAATTGTGACAGATACAGGTAAAATCTCCATTACTATTTCATTAAGACATATTGGGGATACCAAGTTAGGCCAGTGTTTCCAAGACCTTCGGCACATGAAATTTTGATGTGTCTGTGTCACATCTGGCCACATTTACCTTCCCACATTTCTCTGGTACCCATTTTTAGGGGCTAGGTGAACCTCAGGGGCATTTTGTTGTGTACCTGAAAAACATCTGTTACTACTGGATTAGTAGACCAAGCACCTAATCACTCAGTCAACGAGGCTGTCAACAGATACAGGTAAAATGAATTTTTTTTTCTTAAATTGTAACAAGTACAGGTAAACTGGCTAATTTTTTTTAAATTGTGACAAATACAGGTAAACTGACTAGTTTTTTTAATTTTGACAGATACAGGTAAACTGACTAATCTTTTTTTAAAACTGTGACAGACACAGATAAAAGCAATCTAGATGAGGCACCTAAAGGTGATGACTTGTTATGGGCACAGGACTGACCTCAGCTGAAAAAGATTATTAAACAGAAGGGCCATGAATGTCAAGACTTGGTACAGAGGGCATTTTAACTTTGGGTTCAAGATCTCATCCAGCATCACTGTAGGTCTTCCGACAAGGAAATATATACAGATGGCTCAGTGACTCAGAACAGCAGAAGTGGTTGGGGCTTTGTTGTCTACTGAAATGGAAAGGTAGTGGCACAAGGTTTGGGAGACTTTGAAGTCAGCACTTCAAGTATGTGAAAGGAAACTGAGGCTGTGTTGGTGGCAATGGAATGTTTGGTTTCTCATGATGTGGTTAATGGTGTCATTGTGACAGATTCACAGAGTATGCTTCTTAAGAAAATGCTTAAAAAATAATGTTCATCTATTAAGCCGGTCAGCCAGTGAAACCTAATGTGGCTTTACTGTCCAGGACATATCAGAGTAGATGGCTATGATGTGGCAGAAAGACTTGTTTACAGGCTAAAGTAAATGGCAGATTAACAATGAACAAGGGGGACAGTGCTAAAGCTGTATTTGATAGACTGTGGGAAAATGAAGAGTGGAAATGGAAGAACAATGTAGATCTGAAGGCTTTGCTGGGAGTGAGGACAATTAAGATGCTGGCAGGAAATCCAAACTGTTTGGCAGAAAACGCTAATAAACATCTGACAGTTTGACAGGAACTATTAGCAAACATACTCTTGGATGAATGCTGGGGCATGCAGCAGAACAAATATGGGGTTGTCCCAAATGCAGTGAAGTCAGAGTCTTAATTTTGAACTTTGACTAATTTTTGTTCTAAATGTGACAGATACAGGTTAACTGACTAAATTGTTTTGTAACACAACACAGGTAAAGTGACTGACTTTCTTTTCTTATACCACTCATGCCAGACCTGTGTGGTAGACATAACTAAGATGCATCACACAAGAGACAGTGGTTCAAGTCTAGGAGGGAAAGAAAGAGTTTAAAAAATAGGACAACAACTACAAATCTTTCAAAGCTCTGCCCATTAGGGGCAATAGGAACTATGGCACAAACATGAACAATGAACATTTTTGTGTGTAAAAGCTGTAAATAGCAGTAATTGTGCACTTTACTGAAGAAGGGGTAAAACATGGCAGAAATGAGTGGGCTGTTAAAACAGCATAGAATAGAACAGAAAGCAATCCACATCTTACTTAAACTTTGCATCTGACATTCCTGCATTAGTAGCCATACTTTGATAACAAATACAAGATACAGGTAAATAATGACATCATGATTTACAGTGAGAACAAACCTTGTCTTTCAAGATCCTGCATTAGTAGCTTCACAAGTTCCATTCGTTCAGAAGCTGTGAGTAAATATTTTGTTGTGAAGTAATAAAAGATTTCATTATCATCATTTTTGGTAATAGATATCATCATCATCATCTTTGATTTAAAA
>CM019712.1:22027270-22109770 GCA_009760885.1 Achatina immaculata
TTTCAAGTTACCCTTTTTTTGGCAGTGGTATGAATATAGTTCTTTTAGATGAACATTAGAAACACAAATAATAAACTATAACTTGATTTCCATTTCAATACAAATATTAAGTTATAACTAATGATTTCCATTCCAATACAAATAATAAAATATAAATAATGATTTTCATTGCCTGCCGTAGTCGATATTGTGATAACTTCCTGTTAGTCTATTGACTGCCATGTTCGCTATAGCGATTGTTTCGTTGCAACGTAAAACTATTGTAAAACTTTTTCTTATCTCATCTTATATCCTTCCCATGCCGTTAAACGTCACTGTACACGATTTATCTGCGCATGTCTGGTGACCTTTCATAGTTCAATCAAAAAGCGTGGCTAATAACCGAGTGAATGCGACGAATTAACGGAGAAATTTCAGTATTTATTGTGATTTCTGAGGCATAAGGACATGAACTATGACCCGACCACTGTTCCTGAATGTACTCAAAGTACATCTAGACCTATTAAATAGACTGGAGAAGTAGTTAGAAGGTTATTTCAGACATTATTTTAGTGAGAAAGCCACCACAGACAAGATCGGACGAAAATTTAAGAAAACTAAATTGATGACAACTGACAAAACAAAAAAGGCAGCTGAAATCTGTATCAGTGAGGAAAAACTGGAAGAAGCTGAGAGTTTTGAATATCTTGGATCACTACTAACTAGTAATGGAGATACAATGAGGGAATTTAAAGGATGGCATCTATCGCTCTCTAAAAAGTAAAACAAATAAAGAATCTGTGGAGAGGAACAGACAGAACTACAAAAATAAGATTTTTAAGGATGTGCATCTTTCCCATCGCAACATATGCCTGTGAGACCAGGACACTTAACAAAACAGCTGAGAAACACATAAATGCCTTTGAATGTAAATGCTACAGAAGAGTTCTTCAAATATCTTGGACACAATAAAGAACAAATATATCCATACTACAAGAACTTAATATTGAAGAAGGCTGGCTATTAAAGAGGATTAAACATAGAAAACTTAAATATTTTGGACACATTAAACGTTATGATAATCTAGAGAAGACCGTCTTGGAAGGGTACTTAGTGGGAATATATGAAAGTGAGGAAGACCAAGGCGAAGATGGCAGCAAGACATCGTTGATGATCTGCAAATGGATGCACCAGCACCAGGGTATCTTGCTTACAACTGAGAGGCCTACAAGAGAGCTGTTAGGGAGGCAAAGTTCCGCAAGGGACATGCAAATGACTGACTGACTGAATGTTCATCTCTTCACTTTTGGTATCTGGTCTTGTTTTTACTCCTCTGTGATACTGTTACCCAAATTTTAAAAAAAGCAAAGTGAAGCATTACTTTGTTGCTTTATTATATAAAGTAAAGCATATTCGTACATTTGTTTTTAAACTTTTGAATAACTTCTGTACAGCTTCACAGCAGTGCCTCGTGTGTAACTGTTTCTTGTCCTTCTTCCTCTTTTTCCAGTATTCTCAGATGTCAACTTGGATATTCCTGAAGAATTCGCAGGACAAATCTTGGCTTGCTGACACCACCATTATTATTGGTCTGGATTGGGTATCAGTGATAGCCACGTGGGCCGTTTTTTTTTTTTCGTTCCTACCAATATATGCAGGGAAGTCCTGCAGCAGATGCTGTGCTTTCACTTCTCCAGTGCCACAACCGCATACATCAGTTGTGGCTGTCTTCAACATATTATACATATGATATCTCATTATGTTGTGGCTTGTGTGTTTATTTGTGCATTTGTAGATATAATCTATATTATATTATATTATATTATATTATATTATTTATATTAAAGTATAGAAAGATAAATTGCTTGGAAATACTTATCTTTTATGTTGCTGCTGCCAAATAAAAATCAACATCTGGGATGGTCTTACCTGCACAGTTTGACCTGCGCTTCAATGAAGCCATGACACAGCCTTCCAGCTCTTGTTGCAATTCTAAGCATTTTGTGTCCATTAAGGTTCTTGGAAAATCTGAAAAAAAAATTATGAAAACCTGAAACAATAATATAAAAATCCAGAACAAGAATAAGAAAACCTGAAACAAGAACAGGAAAACATGGAACTAGAACAGGAAAAACTGGAACAAGAACAGGAAAACTTGGAACAAGATTATAAAAATCTACAACAATAACAGGAAAACCAGGAATAATAATATGAAAATCTGAAACAATAATAGGAAAACCTACAACAAGAATAGGAAAACCTGAAATAATAATAATATGAAAATCTGAAACAATAATAGGAAAACCTGGAAGAAGAATATGGAAAACTGAAACAAGAACAGGATAATATGAAAAACTAGAACAATAATAGGAAAACCTGGAATAATAATATGAAAATCTGACACAAGAACAGGAAAACCTGGAACAGTAAAACCCGAAACACATCTAAGCATCCTTCATAAATTTTTGAGGTGTATTCTACACACTTTGCTTTTTTATTAATAATATGCACGCATAAAGTAGTTATGTTAGAATATAATAACCACACTTGCCACTGAACTTTGGCAAACATCACCCACTAGCTCGTTATTTAGACACTAATAGAATATAGACAGCGCGTATGATCAAGCAATGGTTGCAAAAACCACACAAATATGCGTATTAACAGAGGTAAATGTCGATGAAAACTATTGTAAACAAAACTAAATATGGCGTCTAAAAGATTCTCAAGACTTTGAACCGAAACTTTTTTTAATACACCTGATAAGTTATGAGATCTACGACCCACTTTTATACGGGACATATGGACGATATGTATGTCAAGATGTAACACACACAAGTTTTGTTATTAATTTGTGCACACGAATTTACGGACGAGCAAAAAATGTATGTCAGTCGAAACAATATTAAGCATGTGATGCAGGGAACAAAGTGAGATAGTAAGGAATTGTGTTGCATTTACAAGCGTCAATGAACACTTTATATGTCAAGACCCTACCCTGAATCTAATTCACTGGGTCTCAAACTCAGGTCCCGGCCCAAATTAGGGCCATAAGGGGGTCAGAGGTAGGGTCGCGATAAGATGTCTTGAAAAATGTGGATGGGGGAGGGGGGAGAAGAAATCGTGCTACAATAACGTTTTCAAAACGAAATATTAAAATAACAGCAATCACATTTCTACTATTCATTGAAACACTTTCTGCTGAATTTCAGAACTGAAGCACCTTACACTGTCAACAGCTGTGGCCCTACAATGGACATCATCCCACTGTGGAATAACTGGCAATGAAATAGTTGACACCGTATCCAACTGCAGACTACTGGGCCACCTCAGTCAATCATTTGCATGTCCCTTGCGGAACTGTACCTCCCTAACAGCTCTCCTCTAGGTCCCCTCGGTTGTAAGCAAGATGCCCTGCTGCTGAAACAATAGTATCAACGATGTCTTGCAGTCATCTTCGCCTTGGTCTTTCTCTCTTTATACCTACATCGACCAAATATGTCTCACACAGACGAGTGTCCGTGTGACAGTGGAGTCCAGACTCCAGAACATGTCCTTCAAGAGTGCCCAAACCAAGCAGACCTGCGGAGAAACTTCAGATCTTAAGCAAGAATTCAGATAAACTGGGACTACATACAGACAGACAAAAGAAAAAAATTAAGAGCCCTAGAACGATTTCGCGCTCGAGCGGAATTCTTTCGAAATACCAGAGATTAGATATTCTGATGACACAGGAATACTGTCCATAACACAAAAAGGAATGGAAAAAATAATTATGTCAGTTCGCAAAAATAGTGAAGAACGAAACCTCTATCTTAATGGGAAGAAAACTAAACTGATGACAACTGATAAAACAAACAAGGCAGCTGAAATATGTATGAATTAGGATAAATTGGAAGAGGTGGAGAGTTTTGAATATCTTGGATCATCACTAATAAATAAAGGAGATACAATGAAGGAAATTAAAAGGAGGACATCTATCGCTCTTCAGAAAGTAAAACAAATAAAGAATCCGTGGAGAGGAACAGACAGAACTACAAAAATAAGATTTTTAAGGGCATGCATCTTTCCCATCGCAACATATGCCTTGTGAGACCTGGACACTTAACAAAACAGCTGGGAAACACATAAATGTCTTTGAATGTAAATGCTACAGAAGAGTTCTCCAAATATCATGAACACAAAAAAGAACAAATATATCCATACTACAAGAACTTAATATTGAAGAAGGCTGGCTATTAAAGAGGATTAAACAGAGAAAACTTAAATATTTTGGACACATTAAACGTCGTGATAATCTAGTGAAAACCGTCTCGGAAGGGTACATAATGGGGAAAAGAAAGAAAAGGAAGACATGTTTATATATATTACATACAACTGATATGGGCTGACCTACAATAATGCTTTTTGTCTATGCTGATAACATGGTATGATTTATTTATGTAAGAGACCTTGAACTATGGTTCAGTTATGCATATTTCTTGCCATGAGTTTTGACGTCATTGCCATACACATATAGTATACCTGTAACGCTGAGTTTTGATATGTGGCTTATTACAGCTGTTCTGATGGACAGTTTTATATGTTCTAGTGTTCACGATAAATGCTGTTATGAGGGACAACTTTATATGTTCTAGTGTTCACGATAAATGCTGTTATGAGGGACAACTTTATATGTTCTAGTGTTCACGATAAATGCTGTTATGAGGGACAACTTTATATGTTCTAGTGTTCATGATAAATGCTGTTATGAGGGCCCTCACTCTTTTTGTCACTGCTTTACTTGTGTGTGATGTTAACGGCACGGAAAGGATGTAAGATATAAGAAGATGTAAGATATAAAATATAATTTATATTTTAAAAATGTATAACATATATAATATAATTTATATAAAATAAAAGCAGAATATGTCGGGCAAGAGCAGCTTTTTCAGAAAGTGAAAACCATCTTGTGCAATAAGTCATTGTCATTGAATGTCAGAAAGAAGGTATTACAATGCTATATTGAATGGAGAAAGAAGGTATTACAATGCTATATTGAATGTGAGAAAGAAGGTATTACAATGCTATATTGAATGGAGAAAGAATGTATTAGAGTGCTATATTGAATGTGAGAAAGAAAGTATCACAGTGCTATACTGAACCTGTTTTTGCTATGTAAGGAATGAAGCGAGGGACTTATGAGAGTGGTAATTAAGCACAGCATCGTGTCGGATTAGGAGCGGGGTTTGGCGGCTAATGTTTTCAATCTCTGGGTGGAGCTAAAAAAAAGCAGAGGATGTGTAGTACTTCTTTAACAGACCCCACCACAATGAGGACAGTGATGATCCCTGCCCCATTATCCAGGCTAAGCCTTTTACTCCAGAAGAAGAAGAAGAAGATCAGAATTGGCAAATTATAGCTGACCAAGACCCTGTCCCACCTTTCCGTTGTTACATCCAGTAAAGGGCTTCTGGGATGAAGAAATAGGAAAAGAATATATATGCTTAACTTATATATAAACACATATAAGTATAAAAGTTAAGTATATAAAATATATACAAGTATATATAAGTATATATAATGCATATAAGTATATTATATAAGTATGTGTAATACATATAAGTATATATACGTTTAATGTATATATATATATATATATATATATATATATATATATCCATTCTTATTTGTTGTATATCATTGATGTGAATTTATATTTTCTTTTCTTCTCCTATTTCTTCATCCCACATGCTTTTGTATGATTATGGTGTAAAATGAAATGTGTGGTCATTAATTAATAAAGCTGTTCCTACTTGTGTGTTAAACAGGCTAACATTAACCTCATAGCGTGCAGGCTTGTCATGGAAAATATCGGCACGAACTCTGACACTTCGTTATAACAAGGCTAGCTTTATCTTTGTCTTTTATCCTTATCTCCAGTCAGAGAAGAGCAATATGCTACCAAAGTCAAAAAGTCACGATGATTTTGGTCGTCTGCGACAGAACTTAAGAGAAGTTCCCATTCTTCGTCGCTTCGAGCCTGGAGAAGGTGTGAAGAGTGCAGTTATCCTGATGGGGTTGTTCATGGTTGGACTGTGGCTGGTTGTCCTAGAGGCTAATGCATACTTAATGGTTTGTGAGATATTTTGAATCTTTTTCAAACACTGAGCAGGGACTGTGAATAGTTTTTTGGTCAACAGCCCCCCCCCCCCCCCAATCCCCACCCTTTCATAATAGTGGAGAGGAAATTTGAGTGAGTAGTAGAAGAATTTGTAGAATACTGTCAGAGTTAGGAAAATATAAAATGAAAGAGTGAGAATTGTATTATAGTATGTTGTAGTAGGTGTTATGGTTGTTGTTGTTGTACTCCAATACAGAATTATACATAAACATCTGTACTGCTGTTATCAAGATCATTATTGTTATTGCTTCCTCTATCATTATTGTTATTGCTTCCTCTACCAAAATTATCACCACTGTAACCTTAGTCAACATTGTCAGCTTTGTATTTATATTATTACTTACTGTACTCATTATCGGGGGACTGGCTGGCGTAGTGGTTAGACCACTCATCTAGCAACTGAATGGTTGAGGGTTTGAATACCTAGCTGAGTGGGATATTTTTTCCAACCAATACAGCCCCGAAATCGACCCAGCCTCATAAAATGAGAGAAAATTTGGAAAGGAAAGGAATTGGCCACATTACCTCATACGGTGATGCCCCGGCATAATGAGGTCTCTAACTCTTCACCCCCTACAGCATTTTCTATGGGACTACCTTTATCTTTACCTTTACTCACTATCACACTCATCATTGTACTCATCACCATCACACTCATTATCATCATCACTGCATTTATCATCTTTTTCCTCTTACAGCAAGCAGTTTGGTGGGCAGTGTTGTTGGTTATTGTCTTCAGTGTTCTTATTGTTGTTTTCTACCTGGTTATCATCGCTCATGAAAAGAATGACGCATTTCTCACTTTCCAGGTAAGTTACGACTTGATCAGTGATGTTCTGACATCTTCAGTTCTGCTTCTTCTTCTTCTTCTTCCTCTTCTATGTCACTGGAAGTGTGAGCTGATGTTCTTTATGGGCAGTTTGGGAAAGATGTTGAGGCACAGCATCATCTCAGTTTGATAGTGGATTATGGCAGCCATGTTTTTTTCAGTACTGAGTGTAGCTAAAACAGACTCCACCACCATAGGGACTATGACAATCCCTGCCCCTTTTAGCCAGTCTAGGCCTGTTACTGGGGGTACCAACTGAGAAGTGGGAGAGGGTCTTTGTCAGCTGTGGTTCACCAGTCCTGGCATTACCATGTCAGCTGTGGTTCATAAGTCCTGGCATTACCATGTCAGCTGTGGTTCACCAGTCCTGACATTACTATGCTATACTGAATGGAGAAAGAATGTATTAGAGTGCTATATTGATTGTGAGAAAGAAGGTATTACAATGCTATATTGAATGGAGAAAGAATGTATTAGAGTGATATATTGAATGTGAGAAAGAAAGTATCACAGTGCTATACTGAGCCTGTTTTTGCTATGTAAGGAATGAAGCGAGGGACTTATGAGAGTGGTAATTCTCTCTCTCTCTCTCTCTCTCTCTCTGAACCTTAAGTGCCCAGGGCACATGGGGCTTCCGCAAGGGTTTTCCACAAATGCCTGTCCTTCGCCTTTTTTCATCTCTTGCCCAGGTGAGCCCTCTATTGCTCAACATCCTTTCTGTTGTTCTTCTCCATGTCTCTTTTGGTCTACCCTTACTTCTGCTCCCTTGTGGTGTCCATCTTAGTGCTATTTTTGGTAGTGAGTTGTCAGTCATTCGGAGCACATGTCCCAACCATCGCCAGCGTCTTTCCTCAATAATTGTTGTCAGTGGTTTCATCTGCATTTCTGCTAATAAGATGTTATTTCTTATAGTGTTTGGCCAAAATATTTTTCTAATTCTTCGTAAACATTTAGTCAGGAAAGAATTCAACTTGTTTTCTATGGTTTTGGTGATTTTCCAGCATTCGCTTCCATAGAGTAGTACACTTAGAACATTACTCTTAAATATCCTGATTTTCATATTTATGCTTAGTTTTTTTGGATTTCCATATATTCTGCAGCATTGCAAAAGCCTGGTTTTCTCTAGTAAGTCTGCTGTTGATGTCCTCTGTGCTGTCTCCATTTTCTAGTACTCTGCTGCCAAGGTATACAAATTCGTTGACCTCCTCCACTAACTTGTTATCTACTCTGAGTACATTTCTGTTGTTCACATTTTGCTTCATTAACTTTGTCTTTCCTACGTTGATCTTTAGTCCTATGTTGTTTGCATTCTGAGTTAGCTTGTTTATTTTATCTTGCATATCTTTGTGACTGCTTGATAATAGACAAATATCTTCCGCAAAGTCAAGGTCCTCCAGCACTGTGTCAAGGGTCCATTGTAATACTCTGTGTTTGTCTGATGTTGCCTCCTTCATTAACCAGTCTACTGCCAAGATAAATAATGTTGGTGATAGTACACATCCCTGTTTCACTCCTGTTTGTACCCTAAAGATGCTGGAGGTATGTTCTCCACAGATAACTTTGCACTGAAAACCCTCGTATAGGGCTTTGATTACATTAACTATTTTATGGGGGAGGCCATGCCATCTTAGGATTTTCCACAGTGCATCTCTGTTGACACTGCCAAAGGCTTTCTCAAAATCTATGAATAATGCATATGTTATGCTATGCCACTCATTTGCCTGTTCTAATATTTGTCTAAGTACAAATATGTGGTCTATGCATGATCTTCCTTTCCTAAATCCTGCCTGCTCTTTCCGAAGTTTTTCCTCAAGTGTTGGTACAATTCTGTTGATGATTATTCTGCAAAATACTTTACTGGTGAGAGGCAGTAGGGTAATGCCTCTCCAGTTCCAGCAATCTCTGAGGTCACCCTTCTTTGGTAATTTTACTATAAGACCAGTTTTCCACTCCTCTGGGGCTTTTTCTAAATCCCAAATTTGTTGTAATATCCGGCAAAGTTGTTTTGGTGTTTCTGTTTCTTCTGCTTTCAACATCTCCGCAGTCACTTCATCTTCACCTGGTGCCCTGTCTGATTTTAGCTTCTTTATCACCTCCTTTACTTCATTTATTGTTATTGGTCCTGTATTGATGTTTAGTTCCGTTTTTGCTTCAGGTATGTCTATTGTTTGTGCTGCTTGTGTTCTGTTTAGTAGGGTGTTAAAGTGTTCCCTCCATCTTTCAATTTTTTCTCTTTCTCCACTGACCAGTTGTCCATTTTGTGTTCTTACTGCACTTTCACATCTTGTGTTGAAGTTACCTGTCATCTGCTTTGTGATTTTATATATGGTTTTCATGTCATTTGTATATGCTGCTTTCTCTGCTGTTTCTGCTAAGTTGTCATAATATTGACGTTTATCTTGACGGCATGATTCCTTCACTTCTTTGTCTTTTTGTGCATAATTACTTAAAACTCGTTCTTTAAGCCGTTGTGATTTGGTGTTCAGTAATTTTTTCTTGATTTCTTTTCTTTGCTCTATCTTTTCCCATGTGGTCTCGCTTATCCATTCCTCTTTTCTCCTTTTCCGATATCCCAGCACCTCTTTTGCTGTTTCCTGTAATGTTTTATTGAACTCTAATATGGACATGAGAGTGGTAATTAAGCAATTAAAATTCTTCCAGCGGTACAAACCTACTGTGACCCCCCCCCCCCACCCTAATTTTGAAGAGAATCTGACCACAACCATCCCGACACCGGATCCTGGTTAACCAACAGTTCAACATATCAACATATAGATAGTATGACTTCTCTGCTTTCTCATCATCTCTCATACCAATTACTAAAAAAAAAATCTCAGTAAGGTATATAGCACAATCAGTTTATTATGACAACATCAAGACACTCATCAATGAACACATACACACGTCATCATCATCATCATCATCATCAGGTGCCATGCCGACTGGCGTTGGCTATTATACTTCTCCAGAGTACACGATCCTTCATGTAGGCCATCAGCTCAGTTGGTGATCTCTCACACCATCCCGTCAGACTGTCCAGTATCATTTCTCTTGGTCTTTCTCTTGATCTTCTCCTTCTACTTTTCCTGTTGTTATAATATTTTCAATGCCCCCCTCTTCTCATTGCATGTCTTATTAAAGTACATTGTCTCTCTCTCTTATTTTTTTGGACAAGATTTTTTGTCCTCCTCTCACACCATCCCGTCAGACTGTCCAGTATCATTTCTCTTGGTCTTTCTCTTGATCTTCTCCTTCTATTTTTCCTGTTGTTATAATATTTTCAATGCCCCCCTCTTCTCATTGCATGTCTTATTAAAGTACATTGTCTCTCTCTCTTATTTTTTTGGACAAGATTTTTTGTCTCTCCAGCTCTTCTCATACATTCTTCATTAGTTATTTTTGCTGTCCAGGTAATTCGTAACATTCTTCTAATAAACCACATTTCTGATGCTTCCAATGATTTTTGTGCAGACCTGCCTATTGTCCATGATTCATTTCCATATAACAAGATAGGTTCAATGTAATATTTTATGACTCGTTTTCTAACATTCATTGATAAGGATGTATTGGATAATATGTTTCTTATTCTCTGAAATGCAATCTTTGCTTGGCCTATTCTGTTCCTAATTTCTGTTCTGCATTTCCCATCTGAAGTTATTACTGCACCTGCATTAGAATAATTCCATTTAATTTTATACTGGATGTTGGTGGATTCTGTTTTTTAGTTATAACCATCTCTCTCTCTCTCTCTCTCTCTCTCTCTCTCTCTCTCTCTCTCTCTGAACCTTAAGCGCCCAGGGCACATGGGGCTTCCGCAAGGGTTTTCCACAAATGCCTGTCCTTCGCCTTTTTTTTTTCTGCTCTTTCCCAGGTGAGCCCTCTATTGCTCAACATCCTTTCTGTTGTTCTTCTCCATGTCTCTTTTGGTCTACCCTTACTTCTGTTCCAGTTATAACCATAGTCTCTGTCTTTTTGATGTTCAAAATAAGGCCTTTCTGTTCACTTTCTTTGGAGACTTTATCTAAGAGATTTTGCAGATCTTATTGGTTCTCAGCTATCAGTACTGTGTCGTCAGCATACCGAAGGTTGTTAATATTGTATCCTCCAATTTTTATGCCTGGTTCTGTGATGATCGTTCTTAGAATATTCTCGCTGTACAGAGAAAAAAGGTCTGGAAATAGTACACATCCTTGTCGCACCCCTTGTTTTATAAGTTGATATTTTCCAGTTCTATTTTCATCTGGAATTGCTGCGTTTTGGTGCCAGTATAGATGTTTTACAATCCTCAGGCCTTTGCCGTCTATACTGATGTCTTCAAGCATTTTAATAATTTCATTATGTTTCACCTTGTCGAATGCCAATCGTTATAGCATTGTAATATTCTTCGTCTACACCTTCTCTAACATTCCTTATTATATATTCAGTATACAAGTTAAATAAGAAAGGCGACAATATGCACCCCTGACGGACCCCTTGTTTTATGACAAACCAAGTTGTTGTTTCACCATTTATTCTTACTGCTGCTTGTTGGTCTAGATACAGCAGTGATGTTAATTGTATCAAATGTGTTGGAAATTCCCCCCACCCCCACCCCCACCCTTTTAAAAATATTATTTCCCAAAGTTTCTAGTGTTGTACACAATCAAATACTTTTGAATAGTCTATAAAAGATAAATATAGATTCACATTAAATTCTCTGGTTTTCTCTATTTCTTATGTTGAAAATATGATTTTTTTTTCAAACCAATCAATACAATCAATATATATGCATGCATATATTCAGCAATATATTGAATATTAAACGTCATATAGCGCTCACATGGTAGTTCGCCAAGTTTTCCGGGAACTTTTCAACCTTATCAAAGAATTTTATGTCTACTAATTTGACCTCTCTTAACACTGTCCTCTTTAGAGTTTCACGTGGTCGACCTCTTTTTCTTCGACCTGTTGTGCTCCACTTGATAGCTTGTTTTGGTATTCTCTGACTATGTATAAAATAATCTATGTACAACCAGAGAAATAACCCCAGCTCCCGCTATGGTTGGGAGACGCGAAGAAATCCTGGCCAGGCCCCGACGTCTGCGTGCTACAGCTAAAAGGGTTATCTCACAATTTTACAATTTTTATTCTTTCAAGAATCAAAGTCAGTGCATTTTTGGTTTGTATCGCCCTGCAGGAGCTTGTTCTACGCTGGATTTGTTTATGTATGTAGGTAAAATCGCAATGAATGTCTGTGTTTGAACTTTGTTGTGTAAATTAGCTGGTAGTTGTGTTTCCCCGAGTAGTGTTTGGATAAATAAGGACAACGTTCGTAGACACTTCCACTTTTGCATGGTCCCCTGCCAGTATTGTTCATGAAATAGCACGTTCTGCGAACAGTTACTTTACAATGCCCAGTGTACTTCATTTTGATCAGCAGAATAAGTTGCATATATATTATATGCAGTCCGATTTCATTATGCTTTACAGGACCATTAGAGTAACACATTCAGCAAATGATTCATAGCAAGTTCCACAGATGTCTAACATCTTATTTTTATGTGCAGACCAGATAGTGTTGGCGCGATCATGCTTCTCCATCTTGTGTGGCCACTGGAGTTTCTGATTAGTTTAAATGCTTTTCTTTTCTTCATGCCATTTGGTCAGTCCATTGAGATATGTTTCTCTTGGTCTTTAACTCCTCTATTTTTCCCTTGAATTTTCCAGTTTCCTATTACTTTAATAACTAGTTTGTTTTTTTTTCGGGGGGGGGGGAATTTGTTGCTCTAAACTTCTTGGAAGACATCTTCAATTATTTTTCTGTTAATGTGTTTGCTGCATCTTTTGCCAAAACCACATCTCTGTTGCTTCCATTTTCATTGTCATCTTTTCATTGACTGTCCAAGTTTCACAGGCATATGGGAATGCTGGCTCTGTGTACACTGTAATATTCTTTTCCTCACTTACAGGAATATCTTCTTTTTGTTACTGTCTTCTTCGTGTCATAAAAAACTGCTTTTGCCTGTTCTATTTGTGATTTTATTTTGTTTGTGCACTCACCATCAGCTTTTATTGTTGTTCCAAGGTAACAAGCTATCAAGTGGAATACAACGGGCCAAAGAAAAAGAGGCAGAGCACATAAAACTCTAAAGCAGACATTGTTAAGAGAGGCCAAATTAATAGGCATAAAATCCCTTGATGAGGTTGAAAGGCTCGCTGAAGACAGGGAAAACTGGCGAACTACCTTGCGAGCCCTATGTGACGTTTAACAGCACGGGAAGGATATAAGATAAAAGGTAACTGAATTTATTTACTTGTGTCTGCATCTTTCCGTTCCAAAGGATGTTGCACATTGGTATGTTTGTTTTTTTTAAAATATTACCATTGTTTCTATCTACTTTCTTCAGAATACCCTCTAACACATGTAAGATCCCTTATTAGTAGTAGTTTATATTATTATTATATAGGCCAGCGCAGTAAAGATATTATCTATTTTTAAATATTGCAGAGCATATAACAGTCTTGTTATACATCCATGTTATTTACACTTGCATTTCTCATTTTGTTTCATTACACCTCAGTAATTATTTGTAATAACTACATATTTTGTATTCTGATTGATGGGTGGTTGTCCTCTCATAGCCAAGGCATTTTCTTGCACTACAGGAGTCCAGAGTTGTTGTTCCTGGGTCAGGAACTTTGAACCTGTAGGGAGTTCTTATTTTGAATTTAACCTTGCTGTAATTTTGTTGATTTTTGGCTTCAAATTTTGGGATGCTGCTTTTTAATAATTCAGATAACAATACTTCTGCATTCCATTCTCAGCCAGACATTTCAACAACAAAATTTTTACCTTCCACTCTTATCCAGACGTTCAACAACAAAGTTTACCTTACACTCCTATCCAGACATTTCAACAACAAAGCTTTTAACTTCAGCTCTTATCCAGACATTTCAACAACAAAGCTTTTAACTTCAACTCTTATCCAGACATTTCAACAACAAAGCTTTTAACTTCAACTCTTATCCAGACATTTCAACAACAAAGCTTTTAACTTCAACTCTTATCCAGACATTTCAACAACAAAGCTTTTAACTTCAACTCTTATCCAGACATTTCAACAACAAAGCTTTTAACTTCAACTCTTATCCAGACATTTCAACAACAAAGCTTTTAACTTCAACTCTTATCCAGACATTCAGTTATAGAGAGATGAAGAATGCCAGACACAGACTCATGTCCCCAGCCTTTCACTCTTTGAAAATAAATTCTAATTCTTGTTCAGCCATACCAAATATTCTAATTGATTTGTGAAATCTGTGAAAGATAATGAAAAGATAAAAACTGTCAAGATTAGATAATTTTTTCTTCTTCATCATAATGAGAAGTTTCAGGTCCAAAATAGGAAAAAACCAACCAGGAGAATGTTTTGTAGAAAGGTCTTGGAGAATGAAAAGGATTTGAGCAAAAGGGCCCTCGATACAGATCTTGACATTACTTGGTCCCAACAAGAGAATTATGCGCTCAGCAAAGCTTGGTCGAAAAAGAGCAGTTCATATCTGTCACATCTTACATCCTTCCAGTGCCGTTAAATGTCACATAGGGCTTGCATGGTAGTTTTGCCAAGTTTTCCTGTTTTCTGCGAGCTTTTCAACCCCATAAAGGGATTTTATGCCTACTAATTTGGCCTTTCTTAACAATGTCCTCTTTAGAGTTTCACGTGGTCGACCTCTTTTTCTTCGGCATGTTGTGTTCCACTTGATAGCTTGTTTTGGGATTCTCTGATTGTTTCTTCTCATCATGTATGTCCATCTCCTTTTTCTGATCACCCATGAGACAGGCTGTTGTTCATTCATCTGCCTTATCTCAGCATTGTTCTTGAATTCGATCTGCTATATACTGAATATTTTCCTTAGGCATTTGTTTTCAAAAGAGTCTAATTTCTTGTCTATAGTTGTTTTCCAGCTTTCACATGCATAAATGAGGGTGAATATAACATTTGAATTGAATAATCTTAACTTGGCTTTTGTGCTTATAACTTTTGAGTGCCATATGTTCTCAAGATTCTTGAAGGTCAGTGTTGCTTTTGAAATTCTAATTCTAATTTCCTTTCTGGTCTTACCATCCTTGTCTATGTAACTGCCAGGGTATGCAAATCGCTTCAACAGCTGTTCCTTCTGTGTATATTTTTCCTTCTTGATTGATGAGAAGTTTCACTATTTTGGTTTTTTCCTTGTTAATTTCAAGTTCTATTTTGCTAGTCAGTGAAGACAGGGTATCTGTTTTTTTTCTTGCATTGAATTTGCATTGTCACTGATAAAGAGTTATGTCATCTGCAAAATCAAGATCTTCCAGTTGGGTCTCATGTACCCAGTCAGTGCCAATTTTTACCTGTGTAGCATTTTTTCATTATGAATTTCATGGCAAATTTCAAACAGCAAGGGAGATAATATACATCCTTGTTTCATGCCTGTTTCAAGCTGGAACCATTCGCTTATCCTGCTTCTGTGTTGACTGCGCAAACATATCTGTTGTTGAGATGCTTAATGATGTTGACAATTTTAGATGGTATTCCATATAATCTTAAAATTCTCCACAATGAATCTCTGTGTCTGCTATCAAATGTCTTTTTAGAGTCTGTGATTAATGGTTTTTGCTTCTCATTATGTTCTTCAAGTATTATTCTTAGAGTAAAGACTTGGTTAGGACATTTTCTCTCTTTTTGAAATTCTGGCTGTTCTCTCATTGCAGTATCCACTATATCTTTAATTCTGTTCAGAATGACTTTGCAAAATACTTTTGACACAAAAGATAGTAAGGTTACTCCTCTCCAATTATTGCAGTCGCTAAGGTTGCCTTTTTTAAAAAAATATATTGTAACGATTCCTTTTTTTCCATTTAGAAAGGACCTTTTCTTCTTTCCAAACTTTATTAAACATTGTCTGTAGTTGTCTCATGTTGTTATTGTTAATAGGTTTTAACATTTCGGCTGTTATTTTATCTTCACCTGCAGCTTTGTTGTTAGCCATTAGATTCACCGCTGTTTCAGTTTTGTTCAGTGTAATTTCATCTAGGCTGACATTTATTTGTGGGATTGGTAAGTTGGTTTCAAGGTTTATCAATTCTTTTGAGTGTGGTCAATTAAGTATTTCTTGGAAGTGTTTGACCTGTCTTCGGTTTTGGTCTTTAATTGATGTTAATAGGGTACCAGTTTTGTTAAAGATTGGTCTTTCTTTAGATATAATAGTACCAGTTAGCCTCTGTTGTATGTTATATAGAGTTTACTATCTCCTGTCATATAGGGGTTTGAAAATTGCTTCCTGAAACAAAGGAACCATTATTATAGTTATTACTGTCATCACTATAATCATTATCACTGTTGTTATTGTTAGCATCATCATCATCATTATTATTACCATATTATTATTACCTTGATCATCATTGTTATCAATCATTGTTATTATTACTGTCATAATCCTAATCATCACTGTTTTTATTATTGCTACTGTTATTATAATTATTAGCACTTTGTTATTGTGTTATTGTTGCTGCTGTTGTTGCTAATATTATTATTATTATCATCTTCATAACCATCCTTATCATGTCATCATTATTATAACTTCAAAATGTGTGGAAAATGAAATAAAAATTCTTCCTTGTCAGGTACAAGATCCAGAACAATGGCAGTCTACTCTCATCATCATTCATGTATGAAAGGGCTTCTGGCAGGAAAGCAACAAAACATGCTCAATGTTCACAAACAACTTCTATGTAATTTATGCAGCAAATGTTAACATCAGAAGGGTGCCATTGTTTCAAGATAAGAGAAGCCATGAGGGATCTGTAAAGTTTTTATAATGTCTGTGACTTTGTGGATTTCGTTTTGCTCTTGATGTTTGTTGCAGATCAGAGATTTGTCTCTTAAGAAACCAGGGATGGTTAAATAGCTGGATCAGTCGTGACAACAGAGATTTAAATTAATAGTTTTTAAGAAACGAGAAATTTTTCTCGGTGTGTGCTGTGCAGTGAAAGCAGAAAGCATCATATTTATTGTATAGCATTAATGGACTGTTATTTGGCAGAGATACAAGTATAGTAATCAGCTACTTTTCATTAGCTTTGGAGAGACTGTTGAAGTTAGAGAAAAGGAGCTAGATTAACTACGGTAACATGTGACTTATTTCACAGTGAGGTATCCAAGGGTTCGGCTGATGACTCTAAACTCATTCCTCAAAATACTCATCTCCGTTCTTGTGCGGACAGTCGGAGAAAGGAAAACAAAAAAACATTTCAGGAAATTTGAAAGAAAAAAAGTCAGCGAAATTACAGCCAGAAATAAGTGATTAAAAATTAACGTGGCTATCAGCGCACAAAAACTGGAGACTAGTTTTTTTTTAAATTGTCATTAAGTCATCATGAAAACAAAGTGTATGTTTTCAGCAATGTCCTGTTTTGAGACTCGCTATCATTGCTGAAGCAATATCAGAAACCATGCTTGAAGTAATATATGGGCATCCGAGTTATTTAGGATGAATCATATAAATATTTCAGAACTTCATACATCCTCACATCACATGAAAGCTGTGAACATTTAGTGATGGGCTCAGTTCAAGTGTTTTCATCATTGAACCGCCTGCCATCATTCTTTTCAGAATTTTATGCAAACTAATATTGAAGCAGTAAATGTATTCATGTCTCACTGAATTTTGTGAAACCACAAAAAAGGCAGCGTGTGTTCAAAGATTGTCCGAATAAGGAGCCCACTCAAGTGAATGTAAAAGAACTATTTTTCTATGTCAGCTTCTGCTGGTTCATTAGCCTTTATGCCTGAGAGTTGTCAAGGAAGTCGAGCAGCAGAGAAGGACCCATTTTTGTGATCTCGTAACTGTAAAACCCCACGATGAAGAGAAAAGATTTTAAAAATCTGGTAGAGACAGCTTCATTGCAGATTTTGGAGTTTTGATTTATATGAATTGCCACAAATAGTGATTGTCCAGTTGCATATTACACACACAAAAAAAGTTATACCTGGGACCAAAAGGAGATAGTATATGAGATGATTCACACCTGACCCATCCGATACAATCGCACAAGTCTATTATATGTTCTTTCTGTAGACTCAGCATTATGTATTCTTTCAAAAAGAAGAGTTCACATTCATCCAGAAACTATTTTCAATGTCATCAGGGCATGATCAGTCCAGGCAGCAGGAGTGAAAATTTACGAAGATATATTTTCATGCACGTTAAATCGTTTTTTAAAAAATATCACCCTAGTGGTAAGCGTAAGTTTCAGTTCGGCTTAATTAGACAGTCATTTCTTGTTTTTAAAGCGATCCATCCTTACCAAGTTGTTTCATATAAAATCTTCAGACAAATTTTTTATAATGTTCTTGCCGAGCTTTCTGTTGATAATACATATAGGTCAAATATGCCGAATGCTATCTTACTCAGAAAGGCTTGTAGGAGGTGTAATTTGACAAGATCTAGACAAAATGTTAGCGCAGCAGACACCCAGAAACATAAAAACAGTGTGAAGATAAAGGCACCATTGCTGAAGAGAAAAGAATGTGAGGTTTTTACTAAAAATAAAGAGAAATGCCGGAAGAACAAAAATTGTGTCAAGAAAAATAAAAAGATAATAATGCATTTGGACATTGACAATGATGATGTCGTTATAACCCAGAATGTTAGTGATAGTGACACAGAAAATGAAGGTAGCGAAATAAATATCAGGACAGCGAGAAATGGTAACAGGAATTTTATTCACCAGGACAGTAAAATTCCAAAGTTGAACTCTCGTTTGCCTATGGAAAAGAAATTGGAACTGAATCAAGTGATGGAAAACCGTCAACCATTACTGTCATGTGCTTGCAAGAAACAGTGTCACAACAAATTGTCAGAGTCAAGGCAGCAAAAAATTTATAAATCTTTCTGTGATTTAGAATCCAGTGTGGAACAGGAACAGTGGATATCAAAGCATATTCAAAGATCAGACCATGGGAATATATCAGGGAAGCAACAAGAAACTATTAGTTATTTTTTAACGGATGAAACAAATCAACCTGTGCCAGTTTGTCCAGAGTTTTTCCAGGGAACGTTAGGTTTTGCTAGCCGTGACCGGGCAAAGATTTTATACACAAGCGGTTCCAGGGATCAGAGAGGGAGGGAAGAACCAAAGCTGAATCGATATATTAAAAAGTACCTAGAACAATGCATAAATAACCCTAACAATATCGGAAAACATGTTACCAATTCACATGTAGGAGTTAAAACAAGAACAGGCTTCATGAAACAGCTGCATAGCAATTTTCTTTTGAAGCATCCTCAGTTTTCAGTTACTTATGAAATATTTATAAACATTTTTAAGGATGTTCAAAAGACCAGCGTGGAGCTTAGGGATAAAAGAAAGGCTGATGCATTGCCTTCCACAGGCCATTCGTCAAAGGGCAGAAAATTCAGGAAGAGCAGAAAAAGAACTAATGCCCGAGGTAGCGGTTTTGAATTGCCAGAAAGAAGGAGGTCAACTAGAACAACGAGAATGCAAGGCAGCATGGCAGAGGACAGTTTCCTAGAATTTGAAGAAGAATCCAGGCTGGTCTCCTCTAGTGTGCCTGGTAATGCAGATCAGTTCTCAGATCAGAGAAGTGATCCCGAGGAACTAGTGGTGAAACAAAATTCACGCCACGGTGCTAAATGTTTACTGAGAGTAGAAAAATTACCAGAGAGCAAACATACTGACAGTCAGCATCAAGATCTGAATTATGAAAAGGCTAAATGGAAAAGGAAATCACATTCAGAATCCTCAGACCAATTTGCAGCAAAATGTGTGCTTAATTTTAGAAACCAAAAGGGAAACAGTTCAAGGTCACATAATAAACACACAAAGGATAGTAGTCTTAGGCTTTCTACATGTAGCAGGCACAAGAAAAAGAAAGAAGAAGAGAAAGAGGATGATGATTTAACACTTAAAAGCAATGACAATAAGAAAGAGACGGAACTAAGTTCTAAGAAACAACATAAGCTACACTCATTGAAGAAGTACAAACATCCGATGCTGCCACCATGTAGCTGTAGCCGACGGAAATGCATAAAGCATATTCCAGAAGAAAGGCGGAGGGAAATTCATGAAATTTTCTGGAACTTAATTAGCTTCAGAGATAGAAAACAGTGGCTGATGAAGTTTGTTGAAAGACGTGAACGAAAGTTCAAATTGTTATCATTATTTCCTCATAAGAAAAATGAAGCTAAGAGATATTTTCTTCCAGACAGGCAGGGACAAGCTGTTGAAGTGTGCAGGCTGTTCTTTATTCATACCTTAGGTTTCAGATGGGACAGCGTGGTGGATTCTATTGTCAAAATGAAACCAACACATTGTATGCCTTCTAAGGAGAGTTATGTATTGAGAAAGCCACGACGCCAGTTACCAGAATACATTGTTGATTCAGTGAAACAGTATTTGAAGTCTGTTCGAGACTTGCACAGTGCTTCCAAAGCTCCTGAAACTCTCAGCAGTGAACTAGCAGAGAGTCTTGGGGAGAGTAAGAGCAGTGACCTCCCTGGGCTTAAAGTGAAAGATTTGTTTGTGGACTGGAAGTCGAAGCACAAGGACTTAAAATTTAATTTGGGCTACCACAGTTTCCGTCGAGTCTTCCAGAGCATGATGGAGCCTGTAGCAGAAGTGGTAGGTGGAGATGAAGCTAAGGTCACTGAGGGGTGTATTTCAGAAGATATGAACTCTGATATGGAGCATGATGTTGATGACGAATTACCAAACTATGAGTCAGTGATGGAAACAGACATCATGAATCCCCTCTCTCAGGATGTTAAGCCAGACCGGTGTTCAACACCAAAATCTGGTGAAAACCATGACTCACAAATGGTATTTGAAGACAAGATGTTCAGCAGTGAACAGAAAGATGTTTCAGAATCTGGAAAGATGGAGGTAGGTGTTTCACTGATGGAGAAAGGTAATAAAGACAACTGTTCAACAGATGTTGATTCACACAGTAATGACCATTCGACAAAAAAGTCCAGTGGTGTTGATGGTTGTAACGTTGATGAATGTATTCTTGATGTTGGGAGTGGATACTTCCGAAGAGTTGGCGGTGTTTACAGCAGCAGTAAATCTGACATGTGTTTTTACGAGCACAAATATAAAAAACGCCAATCATTGTCTATGAGAAACGACAGAAACAATTACCCTGTATTACCTCCCTGTAAATGCTGGAAAAGGAAGTGTGCTGAGCGATTCTCCGAGGCTCAGAGGCAAAAGGTAAATGATATGTTTTGGAGTTTGGGCAGCTACAACGAGCGTAAGCAGTGGATCCTGGAGCACATAAAACGTGCGGACATCAAACGAAGAGTGGTGTTCACTGAAGGCATTCCACGAAAACTGGAGAGCCGCTGGTACTATCTTCCAGACGATGATGGCAATAAAGTAGATGTCTGTAAAGCATTCTTTCTTCGGACTCTCGGCTATCGTTGGGACAGTGTCATTGATACAATTGGTAAAACCACACCAAAAGGAGAGAAATGGGCGGTTCCTGACAAAAGAGGATGTAAACCACCTCCACATAAAATCAGCGAGGAGGCCATCAGTTCCATGACTCTGTACATTGAGAATGTTTGCCAGACTTACCAGTTTGTACATCAGCAGAGAAACCAGACCTCGAAAAAGGGCACCAAGACCACCTCTGCTAATATGATTCCTTACGGGCTTACGATGAAGCAGCTATTTGAAGATTACAAATCGAAACATCTGAATCATAAATTTGGTTACGAGAGTTTCAGGAAGGTGTTCCGACGAGTCCATGGTGACTATGTTGCTTCTCTGGCACAGGATGCTGCAGTCAGTAAAGAACCTGAACCAGTGTATTCAGATGAGGCTGTTGCTTCGTGTGATGTGAAAGATTACCAAGAACTGGCAACTGTTGAGTGTGGAGGTGATTTCCAGCCAGAGGACTCGCATTTTGTTCCATCTTCAGAGCCGTGCTCCAATATAGGCCACTTCACAACCCCAGCCTCACAAGCTCCTCCTCCTCCGCTTTCATCACGTGACCAGGTGGCACAGCAGCAACAGTTAGCTGGTGATGTTCCTGAAAGCAGGAGCTGTTTGTATCAATATGGCAGCCAGTTAGGGGACCCCATGCATCTGCCAGCTCCTCGTGTTTCAGACAGTGGGGGGCCCTCAGCCCAGGATCATTTCAGCTCAACAGTGGACCATGATCAGTTCTTGAAGTATGGCCATGACATATACTGCCCTCCTGTTGGCGTACCTGGACACATTTCCCAGGTCAGTGACCACTTTGGATACAGCAGTGGCCTTGGTTCTCATTCAGACATGATTGACCCTTCTTCTTGTAGGGGACAGAGTCAGTTTCCTCCATATTTCATGCCCAACCCAGAACCTCTCAGGTGTCAGGTCTTCCAGGTAGCCTCTCAATACCAGTCCATACTGCACCAACTTGCTGAGTCCAGATTCTTCAACTATGGAAATTTCCCAGTTTCAGAGAATGGTTTTCAGAGGAACCATGACAACACAAACCAGGACTTCCATAGAGAGAGTGTAAACCCTTACAGCATTCATAAAGGTTCTTATAGCTCTGCTTCTGGCTTACCTGCAGAATCTTCCCACTACCCTCCTATTAGTCATCCTCCACATAGCAACACACAAGGAAGCACAGCCATGATCTTGTCCTCTTACTGCGATGAAAATGACAATAGCTTTGCCCCTGAACAAGATGAAGGCCTTATGAGAGCAGACCAAGATATGAACAACAGTGATTTTCAAGTTGTAGAGCAAGGCACAAAACCTGCCTCAGAGTGCAGTGGTTCGGCCAGGAGACCCCAGAGTGAAAACCCACAAATAAAAAAGCAAAAGAAATTTCGGTCAAAATCAGTTCGTAATTATGGAGACCATTATCCGATGCTGAGCCCATGCCATTGTAAAAGGAAGAAATGTACTGAAAAATTTTCTGAAAATGATAGACAAAGAATTCATGATTTGTTCTGGGATTTAAAGGATTACAATGAGCGAAAGCAGTGGATGCTTCTCCACATTAAGCGAGAGGACTGCAGGCGAAGGAGAATAGATCAGTTCGAGTCTTTCAGGAAACAGGAATCTCGATGGTACTTCTTTCCAGACGAAGAAGGAAATCAGCATGAAGTCTGCAAGGATTTTTTCTTGAGAACGCTCGGGTACAAGTGGGATAGTGTTATTGACACAATCAAGCGGACCACTCTGAAAGGTGAAACAAACACCCGTCCAGATCAGAGGGGCAGAAAGGCACCAGCCCACAAATTATCCAGTGTTGTTCTTCGTTCTGTCGTCCAGTATATAGAGTCCATGCAGCAGGTGTCACGGCCACTAAGTGCCAGCTCTACCATAATATGTGGGAAGCTCCACAAAATAGAACAGACTTGTGATCAAAACAGCAATGACAACAGTAGTGCTAGTGATATATCAGTTCCATATGGTCTTACAATGAAGGACCTGTACGATGATTACAAGGCCAAACATATGGGTCACAAGATTGGATATGAGAGCTTCCGGAGAATCTTCCGGGCTCTGGCCAAGTCAGAAAAAATAGTCCTGAATGAGAAATCAGCAGATGATCAGATTCTTAATCCAGATAGCCAAGATCTTGTTGACTTCTAGTGAGTACTTGCTCATCATGATGATTAATTGAATCTTTATGTCTTTCATTCTTTCATCCGCAAGCTTCTTCAGCATTTGAGTACCGGCTCATTCTGTTTCAAGGTCTTCCTTGTCAGAATATAGTCTGCATTTATGCACAGTTTCTGGCGATGGCCATGCAACTTCTGTGCCAATTCCGACCATCCAGTTTCTGGTGATAGCCATGCAACATCTGTGCCAATTCTGACCATCCCAGCCAAGTTTTGTGTTACAGTTCTTCATATGTTCTTGGAGTGTATGTTCTAGTGTATGAATTCTGCAACTTGGAGCACTCAGATATCTGTTGCCAGATATTTCTACTCTCTTACTCTGGCTATGACTCTGACTCATTATGTTTTTCTACTTTCTTACTCTGGCTGTGACTCTGACTCATTATGTTTTTATACTTTCTTACTCTGGCTGTGACTCTGACTCATGTTTTTCTACATTCTTACTCCGGGTGTGACTCTGACTCTTTCTGTAGTCTATTACTCCGACTATGACTCTGACTCATTATGTTTTTTGTACTCTCTTACTCTGGCTGTGACTCTGACTCATGTTTTTCTACTCTCCGACTCTGACTTACGTTTTTTTACTCCATGGCTGTGACTCTGACTCATTATGTTTTTCTTCTGTTGACTGTGATTTTGACTCGTTATGTGTTTCTTCTCTTGACTGTGACTTTGACTTGTTATGTTTTTCTACTCTTGACTGTGACTTTGACTCTGGCTGCAACAATGACAGTGACCCCAACTCCAGCTGTGACTCTGGCCCCATTAATAAATAGTATATTTCTGCCAAGTCCCAACTCCGTCCAGACCGTCTGTCAACTCATGGCCCACATCCATGCGTGTAAAGTTCAAACTTAATGTCCTTACAGCAGATACTGTGGGAAGATGTTGCTCAGTGAAAAATAAACTACCGTGATCTTATTTAACTTCAGAAATGAATCCAAGACCCCAGTCTTGAGAAACACACGAGTCTGTATCGAGTGAACCAGACAGGATTTTTCTCCAGTCTTATATTTTGTTTCCGCTTTCACTCGCTCTTACCTGGATAATCTCCCTTATGTTCCGTTTTCACTCGCTTTTACGTGGATAATCTCCCTTATGTTCCGTTTTCAATAGCTTTTACCTGGATAACCTCCCTTATATCTCGCTTTCACTCGCTTTTACCTGAATAATCTCCCTTATCTTAGCTGTACTGTCCTATTTCCCCCATCAGTATAATGATAAATCCAATTATAACCAACAGGAAAGATTACTTGGAATGATCAATTTATTTATTTATTTTGCATATTTCAGTCCCGCCAACAATAAATCCTAACTCTATATATATATATATTTTAAAGCAGCTACTTTTTTTCGTTTATACTGCAGGAAATGACCTTTGAGCTATATTTAGCCTATGTAATTTAAAATTTGAATCTTCGAAGTGACAAAACTGAAAACAAGGAAAGGTTTTTGACAAAGTTATTTCACTGGCTTACCGTAGGAGTTAGGATTACAACAAAATAAAATTAATCTCTCTCTCTCTCTCTCTCTCTCTCTCTCTCTCTCTCTCTCTCTCCCTGTGCATGTGAGTTTGTTCAAAGAAAAAAAAGCTGTGTTGCGCTCTCTCTCTCTCTCTCTCTCTCTCTCTCTCTCTTTCTCTCAATCTGTCTCACTCTGTCTATCTGTCTCTCACTGTCTGTCTCTTTTTGTCTATCTGTTTCTCATTGCCTGTCTCTCTCTTTGTCTTTCTTTCTTGTCTGTCTGTCTCTCTGTTTCTGCCTTGGTTGTAGCTGATCTAAAATTACTTTTAATATAAACCAGTGGTTCCCAAACTGTATCTCCCACCTTCCTAGCGCCCCATTCCCCCCCCCCCCAAAAAAAAAAAAAACCGTTTTTTCGCTCAGAGACCCCCTTCCCCCAGCTCACTTTACCCGTACCGCCATCCCTGGATCTTTCAACCCCATCCCCCCCCCCCCCTGGTAGTTTCAGTGTTTACCTCCTCTGCATACTGCAAAAATTCCATCAATAGTTTTTAAATTTAATAATATCAATCAGTGCCACGGCGTAGGCGAACAATTCTCTCCACAATTTCTTTCTAGCCACACTGACAACCCATCCAGTAGCTTCCTTCTCTGTCTTCCTCTGTCTCTTCTTCCCTCAATTTTTCCTGTTGCCACAATGTATTCCAATTATCCTCTTCTCAGAAAAAGTCCTATAAATCTCCTTTGTCTGCCTCTGATCTTTGCTGTATTTTGCCTTTTAACTCCAGCCTCTCTTAAGATTTCTTCGTTGATTTTCTTGGCTGTCCATGGTACCTTCAACATCCTTCTTATAAACCACATATTACTGTTATTCTAACAGTAATGCTTCCGAGATAGAATAACAGTGATGGTTGGTAAGATAGAATAACAGTGATGGTTGGTAAGATAGAATAACAGTGATGGTTGGTAAGATAGAATAACAGTGATGGTTGGTAAGATAGAATAACAGTGAGGCTTGCTAAGATAGAATAACAGTGATGGTTGATAAGATAGAATAACAGTGATGGTTGGTAAGATAGAATAACAGTGAGGCTTGGTAAGATAGAATAACAGTGATGGTTGATAAGATAGAATAACAGTGATGGTTGGTAAGATAGAATAACCGTGAGGCTTGGTAAGATAGAATAACAGTGAGGCTTGGTGCCAGCGCCAGCGGAGACTTGAAGCTTAAGTTTGTGGAGAGTTACCTCTGCCAGTCTGCGGGATTTACATGGAACGGAAGTCTGACCTTGGCTTCTACTACAAACATAGCGAGAATGAATGGATGACAGGTCACATGTGTCACGAAATATTTGTCCCGTTTTACTTCGACGAAATGGTGAGCAGTCCGCAGAAGATGTCTGAGGTCAGCTCAGAAGTTGGATTCATCTTTTCACCTTCAAAAACTACGCCAGTCAGCCACTACATCAAGTTGTGACTTCATCAAGTTGTGACTTCATCAAGTTGTGACTACGTCAAGTTGTGACTTCATCAAGTTGTGACTACATCAAGTTGTGACTACATCAAGTTGTAACTACATCAAGTTGTGATTACATCAAGTTGTGATTACATCAAGTTGTGACTACGTCAAGTTGTGACTACGTCAAGTTGTGACTACATTCATTTAAAGGTTATTACGTAATTTCAGATGCTAGCCTGTGCTAGCGAAGCGGAGAGTGCTGAAACTATGGAGGAAGTTTAGAAGAAATATAAAAATAGCATAGAGGACTTGTATAAGTTTGGAAGGATGTATCCAGACAATGGCTGCATCGGAGGACATGTATACGCTTGAAAGGATGTATCCAGACAACGGCTGCATCGGAGGACATGTATACGCTTGGAAGGATGTATCCAGACAACGGTTGCATCGGAGGACATGTATACGCTTGGAAGGATGTATCCAGACAATGGCTGCATCGGAGGACATGTATACGCTTGGAAGGATGTATCCAGACAATGGCTGCATCGGAGGACATGTATACGCTTGGAAGGATGTATCCAGACAATGGCTGCATCGGAGGACATGTATACGCTTGAAAGGATGTATCCAGACAACGGTTGCATGATGTTTGGGGGAAACTTGCCCCGCATTTAATTTATGATTTTGAAGGTTTCCAAACCTTAAGACAAATAAAAGGAAATCACCCCCATCTGTGTTCAACTAGCGAAGCAGGTAGCACTTGAGGACGCTGAACTATCTTGTCTTGTCTTGTCTTGTGCTATCTCTCTGTAACTGCGAGCTCGTGTTCTTTGCAGCCGATGCTGTAGAAGCGTTGAGTTACAGCATCGTATCGGCGTGGGAGAGGGTTATGGAAGATACTTTTTCAGTCCCGAAGTACAGCTCAAAAGCAGGGGGTGTGCAAGGCCTCTTTAGAAGACTCCACCACCACGGGGACTATGGCGATCCCTGCCCTGTTATCCAGGCTATGCCTGTTACTGGGGGTACCAACAGAGAGATGGGACAGGGTCTTGGTCAGCTATGGTTTACTAACCCTGACGCTAGCATTCAGCCATGGGTCGGTGATTGCCTAATAGGACGTCGTCTTCACACTCTCCCCCCTCCTTTTTTTGAGGACGCTGCACATGATGATGATGATGATGATGATGTTGATGAAGATCTAAATGCTCAACCTGATGATCTTACTTCTAAGGAGGTACAACTTTCTACAGATGGACGTGTTGAAGAGGTACCCCATGACAACGAAGAAAACAGATGAAGGCTCTCCCACAACTAAACACAACACAGCCATGAGCCATCGGGTGATTTGGTCGTAATGGAAAAACATTTGCACTGGCTTGAAGATGATGATTATAATGCCGAAAGAAGTAGTTAGTCCGTGATGTTAGTGTGAATGTGGATCCATATAAGCAGCTGCTGTTTGAGAAAGGTGCACTTGTAAAACAACAGAAACTAGATGTATTTGTTAAACCCCTAGATAAAAAGCACAGAGAGCAACGAGGCACAAGTACCCACATCTAATATTACGTCATTTTCATTGGAAACCAAGAACAGAAGATGCCAGCTTTCCTTCCACCACTTCACATAATTTACCAGCAACAGACTCCCAATACAGCTTCACAAGCAAACCTCAAGCCTTCCTTTCATCCGGGACGCTATAATTATCCTAGGATTAGTCTGCTTACAAGGAATGTATTACTGAAATCACAAAGGTAGTTTTTCTTTCGTTTCATATCCGGCTTCTGTTTTTATTTACACAGTTTGTGTGCATTCCCATAAGATTATTCTGCATGTGGCTTGTTTTTTAGTTGCACAAATTTGCATGAGGTTTTTCCGGAAGACAGGGAAAGTTCTATATCAGAACATCTTACATCTTACATCCTTCCCGTGCCGTAAAGCGTCACATAGGGCCCGCATGGTACTTCGCCAAGATGGCAAATCATGCTGCACGCATATTTCTGTTTTATACAGTGTTCCTCCAGCATTTAAAAGCAAAATTTATCGGTTTTATGTTATATTGCCGGCACTATATTATTTTTAAAAAAAACATATAACAGGTTTCGCTGTCTACAGCAAGACTATGACCATATTTATATATTGAAAATACTGTAATAAAGGAGGGGGAAAGGGGACAGAGGAAGATAAAGAAACAAGATACTTGAATGGCTAAAAGAATGGCGCAGAGCACAGTCTAAAACACAGCTCACGGAAAAAAAAACAAAGGACAGGTGGTTGTGGAAATCAGTGACGACCAATGCCTGATTAGCTTGGACCAAAGAGAGGAAAAAGATAGAGTAATAAATCTACATATATTGGGCCCCTCCTACACAAAAATCTTGCACGGGCCCCATGATGTTTAATTATGCCACTGCTTAAGACTATTGTTCAACGCAGTCTGATATGCCTGGCCCTGCGGTATACATTCTTCGGCTTAGAACCCACTAACAGACTTAGTGAAAGAAGTAGACAATGTGTACCTAGCCACAGCCATGTTTTCTTTGTAAAAAAGTGCATCATCATTCAGTTTGTAGGCCAGATAGTTCATTCATCCCACACCTGATCGCTTCACATGGCTATCACGTGACTGGTTATCGTTATAATGGCCCTATCTATCTATCTATCTATCTATCTATCTATCTATCTATCTATCTATCTATCTATCTATCTATCTGTCCGTCCGTCCATCTGTCTGTCTGTCTGCCTGTCAGTCTGTCTGCCTATCTGTCTATCTTCTTGTCTAATTTTTAAGTCTGTCCGTCTGCGTATCTGTCTTTTGTCTGTCTGTCATCCCGTCTGTCCGTCTGTCTTTCTATCTATTTACCTGCCTGCCTGTCTGTCTGTCTATTGTTCGCCTCTATATTCTAAAAAAAAAAAATCTAAAATAAAAGACATGGAACAATTTCTTCTTAAAATGGGAATAATCCGATAAACAGGCAGTGAGTTTCCATGTGTCAGACAAGATAAGAGTTGATGTTAGACGAAACTAAGTCCGAATCTGATCTTTCTGACCTGTAGACTATCTTTACGTTTCTGTGTCCTACATTTCACCCACAGCTCAGAAGTTTAATTAAGCGACTTTTAAGGCAAATATTTAACCACAGAAGTCCATTAATATTTCTCAGACACACGTGCTTTATTTTCCTTCGTGTCTATATTTCTTTTCTTCGCATCGTTGCTGTTATTTTTATTAATGAAATAAATTTCATTTTGTTATTAAATGTAGCAATTTTCATCCTCACTTGAATTGAAAATAGATTTTATTTCGGCTAAGGAATAATTTTGTGAAGACAGATTCATCCTTGATTCATCATTGTCTGCCCAGCGCAAGGACAGAGATTGTGAATTATTTCAAATAACTTTTCACATTTATTTGTTGAAATACGGTAGTGTGTTTATTTGAAAGAATACTGCAGATTCTGTGAGGGATATACTGCATGTGATTTAACTCTTCCATTGTTTCAATAAATTGTGGATCAGTTTGTGTTTGCTGTGTCTGCTTTTGTAGGGTTATTTCAGACAGCTTGTTGTCAGTGATTGAGATAGAGAAAGCACGCGGGAAGAACTTTCACCTAAGCCGAACTGAAAGGTATGTCTTTGATTTTGTTCTTGTTTTTATTTTCATTTATATGGGATACGGTGACTTGTCGGTTTATCAAAAATTAAAATGACGATGATGATGATGATGATGATGATGATGATGATGACGCAATGACCGTTCGGTGCCTTGGGTGGGACATGCAGGTACCTCCAACCGTCAATATTTCAGCCATAAAAGTACGTGTTCTTTTTCTCCTTGTAGATCAATTATATATTTATATTTATATTTGCAAGGAAGTAGTAAGGCAAATGAAGAAAGGATGTTCCATTTTGACGCCCCTTCCAGTTCTAAGGACTGTTATAGCAGGAGGTGGGGTGGGGGATACGCTTTCCACTCCAGTTAAATGTCTCCAAGGCGTGCGTCTCAAATAGCCTCTGACAGTCAAGTCCAGCTCCTGGCCTTCTCGTGGCGCAACAGTTTAAACTGACAGGAGAAGGGGCGAAAGCGAATATCTGGCGCCTGAAAACCAGACGCTTCAGGTAGATGAGAGTCATGTTTGGTAGCTCATCTACTGCTGCTGGCGAGATTCTTCAGCTGCCGTGCGTGGAGTGGGGCTCCTTCCGGCCAATGAAGAAAAATGCGATTAGAGTTGCTGCTCAGCGCCGCCGTGGAAAAGTTGAAAGATTAAGTGAAGTGACCAGTAGCCTCGAGGTCAGGACTACTCAGATCAAGGCACCTCTGCTCTAGAGATCGGCCACGTCCTATACACACCCATACTGGGGCAGATTGCTTAAACCGGCTTAACCCAGGTGTTAAACTAAGACATTGCTGGTGAGATTCTTCGGATGCCGCACGTGGATCGAAACTCCTCCCGGCCAATGAAGAAAATGGGAAAATGCGACTAGGGTTGCCGGGCGCCGCCGCTATGAAAAGGTAATAATGAAGTTTAACCAGTATGTCAAGTAGTCTCGCGTCGAGGGCTACACATACCACGGCACCTCTGCTCTAGAGGTCGGCCACATCCGATATACACCCATACTGGTGAAATATGCCTAAACCGGCTTAACCCAGGGGTGAAACTTGATGATTACTCATGACACGGTACTTCCGCTCTAGAGGTCGGCCACGTCCTAAACACGCCCATACTGGGATAATATGCCTAAACCGGCTTAACCCAGGGGTGAAACTTACTAGTGGCGAGGATTCGTCCTCCTGAACAAAAGCTCCGTCCTGGTCACAACTAGGAAAGGTAGCAGCCACGGCCACAAAATGCTGAAGTCGGAGACACTGGACCAGGGCAGTCTAGATAGGCAACCACCTCTCACCCGACGGGGATGTATGCTTATCCTAATCACGCTGAGGCTTTCCGAATAAGAAAAGCTCCAACTCTAAGCTAGATGAGCAACCACCTCTCACCCAGCGGGAATATACTCATATCCAAAACAAGTCGAGGTTTTCCGGTGAGAAAGTCCAACTCTAGATTAAACTAGTGCAACGAAAACCACGGTGTCACGCAATCTCGCTTCTGAGACCCACCGAGAATACAGGCTCAAGCCCTGCGATACTCTGAACCTTTTGTGGTCCTCTCGGGGATCTCGTGTGGTTCTTTCGGGGACCGCACAGGGACCATGGGACCTATCGAGGACCACAGGAGTAAATTCAGTAGGATCACGGGGAGGTCATGGTGATGCCCCTTTCCTTAAATGCGCCCCGGGACAGCCGCCCACTTTCCCCGCTGACTTTCTTTACATGACTATAATGATGACAGCGACAAGAATGACGATTTCGATGGAGTGGATGATGAAGATTAAATGCGATTATCTCTGCATAGTTTCCCCATCATCTATACATACGAGGGGTAGTCACTAATTAAATCGCAGCTATAATGAAGTATTTAAATATATCCTTAAATAGTACCATCATCCAACTTTATAATAGTTGTATGTAGGGGGCGCTGGGAGTTATATGCGCATGCACAAAGCAATAACAAAACGGCTACCCAACTGTTAGTGTGTACCAAAGAAGAGCAGAGAAGTGTAGTGCGATTTTTATGGGCTAAAGCACAGTCAGTTGAGGACATTCATAAGGAAATGATTACAGTTTATGGTGACAAGTGTTTATCACGTAAAGCGGTCTATAGCCGGGTAAAAGAATTTTCTCAGGGACGCACCGAAATTGTTGACAAAGTCCGATGTGGCCGTCCTGTTCAGATTGAAACAGAAGCGACTGTGCAACGTGTGAGTGAGATTATAAGAGCTGACAGACAAGTAACGATAGACAGTGTAGCAAGTGCAATCGGATGTTCACATGCCTTAGCCTACAGAATAATGCATGAGCAATTAAATTTTTTGGAAAGTTTGCTCACGTTGGGTACCCAGAGATCTGAATGATGAACAGAAAATGAACCGATTTGGTTTGTCATTGCAGCATCTCTGTCATTACGCATATGAGGGTGAAGACATGCTCCAAAGGATTATTACTGGAGACGAATCTTGGGTGCACCACTACCAACCCGAATCAAAACCTGCCTCAATAATGGAAACACTCGTCATCGCATTGCACAAAAAAAAAAAATCAAAATTACGCCTTCTGCGGGGAAGGTTATGCTGACAGTGTTCTGGGATTATCAAGCAGTGTTGTTAACCAAGTTCCAGAAGTATGGTGACAGTGTGAATTCTGTATCGTACTGTGAAGTTCTGTCGATGCTACGGGATGCAGTTCGAAGAAAACATCCTGGTCTGCTGACTAGAGGTGTGCTTCTCCTTCATGACAATGCCAGACCACATACAGCTTGGTTAACCCAAGAGAAAATTAGCCAGTTGGGTTGGGAAGTTCTTGAATGTCCATCATATAGTCCTGTCTTAGATCTAAGTGATTTTCACCTGTTTGGTCCATTGAAAAACCACCTTGGCAGGAGAAGATTCTCGAGTGACGAAGAGGTGGAAACAGAAGTGAAAAAAATGGTTCAGAAATCTGACTCCCGATTTTTACGCCATGGGTATTGCACCACTGATTACACGATGGGACAAATGTATGTTGGTGGCGATTACGTTGAGAAATAGTAGAATAATGAAGGTTCAAAAATTAAAAGTTTTCAAATTACTGTCATATTTAGTATTTTGTTAGTTTTTTTTTTTTGGTTTTTTTGTTTTTTTTGTAACAGGCATTTGCTAGTTATTTAGTGACTTCCCCTCGTACATATTATTTATGGAACGTCAGTCTCTATAAAAGGTTAACTTCTGTTTATGATTGCGTGTGTTCATAACAGCGCTCAACATAAATCAATCGAAAGGAAGTACGGGTTGCAACTAATAGATATGTGATCGAATCCATGCTGTTCAACTTTTCTGAAGTGTCGGACTTATTGTTAAGCTTCACTACAACACAGATAGCTCTGATCCCCATCTTATTTATCAGGCTATTGTGACACCGGCTTAAAGTAGCTTTACCAGAAAGTGAGATAGGATCACGGTCAACCAAGTCGCTTCCCTGGAGACACCGGAAAGGATTCTCCATCAACTGAGCTTATTAGATTTGTCTGAAAATTTTATTTAGTCTCATTTTCAACTATAAATGTTGGGGGGGGGAGGGAAAGAGACCATTCAAGGAGGAGATGGATGGAAGAGAGAAGACATACATTAAATACACCACCCCCTCCTTTAAACGAAGCAAATTGTGGGACCCTATCAAGAAGTACTTTTGGTCCTCAACTCTGAAAGGAACTTGAAGAAGGAAACAGGACAAGATACAACAGGACAAGATACAACAGGACAAGATACAACAGGACAAGATACAACAGGACAAGATACAACAGGACAAGATACAACAGGACAAGATACAACAGGACAAGACACTAGGAGACAAGGCAAGACAGGGCGAGGAAAGGCAGAGCAAGGCAACACAAGGCAAGACAATAGGAGACAAGGCAAGACATGCCAAGGAAAGGCAGAGCAAGACAGCACAAGGCAAGACAATAGGAGACAAGGCAAGACATGCCAAGGAAAGGCAGAGCAAGACAGCACAAGGCAAGACAATAGGAGACAAGGCAAGACAGGGCAAGGAAAGACATAGCAAAACAACACAAGGCATGACAAAAGGAGACAAGGCAAGACAGGGCAAGGAAAGGCAGAACAAGACAACACAAGGCAAGACGACACAAGTTCTGTGTTGTGTTTTAAGTGAATTGTTTCGTAATGGGGAAAATGGACGCAGCCATTGGATGATACACAAACAAATATTTAGGAAACTGAATAAGACAGATAAGATTTCTTAGCAGGGCATTCAAAGTCTCTTAGAGAGCTTTGATCATTGGTCCTGGACGTAGAGTCAGTGAACAGCCCTGCAGGAGTTCTGGCTCTGTTACTTGCACGTTAAAAAAGTACTAAGATTAGAAGCTCTCAAAATGCACATATTCATGAGAATTTAATCCTAAGTACTAGGGAAGTGTTACAAGTTTCAGGGGGTCGGCAACTTGTAGAGGTTGGGGAACTACAGACTTAGATGATAACGGAGAGATTTTTGACAAAGGGAATAAGAAATGTAATACAAGAAGAAGAAAGAACAGGAAGAAGAAGATGAAAAAGAAAAAGAAAGAAGACGAAGAAGAAGATGATGATGATGATGAGATGATGAAGCAGAAGAAGTAGAAGAAGAAGAGAAAGAAGAAGAGGAAGAAACAGAAGAGAATAAGAAGAAGAATAAAAAAAAAGAAGAAGAAGAAAAATAAGAGATGAACAAGAAGAAGAAGAAGAAGATGATGATGATGATGATGATGATGATGATGATGATGATGATGATGATGATGATGATGATGATGAAGCAGAAGAAGAAGAGAAAGAAGAAGAAGAAGAAACAGAAGAAAGAAGAGAAGAGCAAGAAGAAAAAGAAGAGATGAACAAGAAGAAGAAGAAGAAGATGACGATGATGATGATGATGATGATGATGATGATGATGAAAGATAAGGTAAACAAGAAGAAAGAGGGGCGGATAATAATAATAAGAAGGAGGAGGAGAAGGAGGAGGATAATAAGAAAAATAAGGAGGAGAAAATAATGATAAAAATAATAACAGTAATAAAAATAACAATAATGATAATAGGAAGAATAAAAAGAAGATAGGTAATGAAATAAAGAAGGTAATGGATCATAGCACACAAAAAAACAGATGTAAAGAGACCCAGAAGAAAACAGAAAGAGAGAGAGAGAGAGAAGAGCACTGACAGAACAGCACGACAAGGTGTCACTTACAACAGAAATGATCGAGGACATGGAGAACCTTGATCGTCTACGTCTCCGGCACCATCTTGATGATATTCTCATCATTTGCTTCAGATCATAAAATTTTCTGCACAAAAAAACTTTCGTGGATAATATTCTTTAACGTAAATATATCATCATCATCATCATCATCGTCGTCGTCGCAATCATCATGATGTGCCATCTCTTGTACTGGCTTCATTGGACCTGCAGGTTTTACTCTTTCTTGTTAAAGAATACTTTGTAGGTGCAGTTGTAATAGTAATAATACTAGTAGTAGTGGTAGTAATGGTAATAATAGTAGTGGTAGTAATAGTAATAGTAGTAGTCGTAGCAGCAGGAGTGGTAAACGTAGCAACATCAGTTGTAGCAAGAGCAGCAGTTTCAGTTTCCTGTAGTAGTAGTGGTAGAAGTATTAGTAATAGTAGTAGGGGTAGTTGCAGTATTAGGAATAGTAGTAATAATAACAGCACCAGTGCTAGTAATAACGACAGTAGCAATAGTTATATGAAGTAGCAATTATAATAAATGGTTGCAGTAATAGTACTGCTAGTGGTATCTTGCAGAAGTAGCAATTGTGATAACAGCAACAGCAATAATAGTAAAAGTAGTAGTAGTAGCAGCAGCGGCAATAGTAGTAGTATAGTAGTAGAAGTAGTAGTATAGTAGTAGTAGTAGTAGTGTAGTAGTAGTAGTAGTAGTAGTATAGTATTAGCAGTAGTATTAGTATAGCAGTAGCAGTAGTAGTAGTAGTAGTAGTAGTAGTAGTAGTAGTAGTAGCAGCAGCAGCAGTAGCAGTAGTAGTAGTAGTAGTAGTAGTATAGTAGTAGCAGCAGCAGCATCAGTAGTAGTAGTAGTATAGTAGTAGTAGTAGCAGTATCATTAGCAGTAGTAGCAGTAGTATATTAGTAGCAGTAGTAGTAGTATAATAATAGCAGCAGTAGTAGTATAGTAGCAGCAGCAGCAGTAGTAGTAGTTAGTATAGTAGTAGTAGTAGCAGTAGCAGCAGTAATAATAGTAGTATACTAGTAGCAGTAGTAGTAGTATAGTAATAGCAGCAGTAGTAGTATAGTAGCAGCAGCAGCAGTAGCAGCAGTAGTAGTAGTAGTAGTACTAGCAGCAGCGGTAGTAGTAGTATAGTAGTAGTAGTAGTAGTAGTAGAAGTAGTATAGTAGTAGTATAGTAGTAGTAGTAGCAGTAGCAGCAGTAGTAGTAGTAGTATAGCAGTAGCAGTAGTAGTAGTATAGTAGTAGTAGTAGTGTTAACAGCAGTAGCAGCAGCAGTAGTAGTAGCAGCAGCAGTATTAGTAGTATAGTAGTAGTAGTAGTTACAGTAGTAATAGTAGCAGTAGTAGTAGTAGTAGTAGCCGTAGCAGCAGTAGTAGTAGTAGTAGTAGCAGTAGTATAGTAGTAATAATAGTAGTAATTGCAGTAGTAACAGTAGCAGTAGTAGTAGTAGTAGCAGCAGTGGCAGCAGTAGTAGTAATAGTAGTATAGTAGTAGTGGTAGTAGCAGCAGTAATATTGATAATTGGATCAGTAACGAAGACGGAATAATAATTTTAATAGTCATACAGATTGTAGTCACTATTGTAATTGCAGCAGTAGTAACATCAGCGGTAAAAGCACCAATATTTCCCATAATGTCCCTGACAGTTTTAGTAATCGCCCCCAAAACATGACGGTGACGGCAGTGATTGTTGTTGTATCACACCGCTGAACATGGCAGAAAGTGATTACCAGCGTTGCTCTCTTTTCCGTAATCTGCTCTGTTGTACTAGTACTAAGAGAAGATACCGTGCTTTTCTTAGTGTTGGGTTGAAGTGCCTATTGAAAACAGCTTTGTTAAAGTACACATCTATTGTTGTCTTTTACCGTTGTTGTAATCTGTACGGCATAAGAACATTAGTTGGTGACACAAAGACCTTACAGGAAATTAACAGTAGATCTATAAGCCACTACGATATCTTTCTATCTCACTTTTACCGTCTGCAGATCACCAAAAAAAAAAAAAGGCTTCTGATTTGAAAACTAGATTTGTCAAGAATCACAGAACTATCAACTGGACGAAAATGCCGGCCAAAATTGTCGGAGATGGTCATAGACAGCAGCAGTGGGTGTCCATGTGCCTGCTGCCCGGAATGCGATCTTCCATGACGGTCGAAAGGCGAGTCTCCACTGGGTCCAACGGTTACTCCTCAGGCCCAGAAACTAGTCCGGAATCAACTCCCGCGGCGTCGAGGCCCTGTTTGTTGTTTCATCCCCCGAATGGTGACCAGCTGGTACTTGAACTGCCCGACTTAAGAAAGCCACCACCAGGCCCGATGAGTCAGTCAGAAGATTTAGTCAATCAGGAAGCTGAAAAGCACGACGTGAGAATTTTGCCACTCCGTAGCTTCCCTGCTTCACTAGCAGCCACCAACAACGTTCTGGCAAGTGTCATGAATCTTCCACCAGCCGCGCTCGCAATCCGGATCCAGCATGATGAACCAGGCAGGGTGGTCAAGGAGGTGGATCGACCAGAGTATACTGTGTTGCCAGACATGCTTCAGATGTCCCCTTGTCTTAGACCAGAGAGCTCACCATGCGCGGATGATCTAGGGAACTACGCCATGCATATCAGTCAGTGAGTACTTCAAGTGTGACCTTTCTTACACTTCTTATACATATCTGTAAATGTTCCACGTCTTCTTCAAGTCTCTCTGCGTTTTCTGTCCTTTCTTTTCCCGTCATTTTTGCAGCACGTTTTTCCATATATCGCAGCTTCCACAGCGTAAACTATCTATCTATCTATCTATCTATCTATCTATCTAATCTATCTATCTATCTGTCTGGTCTGTCTGTCTGTCTATCTAAACTCTGTGCATATCTCTGTGTGAGCCAGCTGCTCTGCATAAAACAGATAACTACCGAAGATTTCAAAATGTAGTGATATCTGTTTTTGTATGAATATACTGCATTGTATTATTATTATTAATTATTGTAATATAGCAGTATTTATAGCAGTAAATATACAGGTAAAATTAGTAGTAGTAGTAGTAGTAGTAGTAGTAGTAGTAGTAGTAGTATAAGTAGTTATTAGAAACAAGAATGGCAGAAAGCAAGATGGGTTTATATAAATAAAGGACATACAACACTCCCATTTTCGGCAAGTCTTTTTCTATGATCACATACACAAAAACCACACAACAGATAAAAACACGAAAAATGTATGAAAAATATATAGACTTGGCTTTTTGGCCTCCTCTTTGTTAGAAAGTCCGTCGTGAAACTTTCTTACTGAAACCAGTTTTACCGCAGTTGTCATTTCTTTTAAGTAATTAGTATTACTACTACTACTACTACTACTACTACTACTACTACTACTACTACTACTACTACTACTACTACTACTTCTACTACTACTCTCTCTCTCTCTCTCTCTCTCTGAACCTTAAGTGCCCAGGGCATATGGGGCTTCCGCAAGGGTTTTCCACAAATGCCTGTCCTTTGCCTTTTTTTTCTGCTCTTGTCCAGGTGAGCCCTCTATTGCTCAACATCCTTTCTGTTGTTCTTCTCCGTGTCTCTTTTGGTCTACCGTTACTTCTGCTCCCCTGTGGTGTCCATCTTAGTGCTATTTTTGGTAGAGAGTTGTCAGTCATTCGGAGCACATGTCCCAACCATCGCCAGCGTCTTTCCTCAGTAATTGTTGTCAGTGGCTTCATCTGCATTTCTGTCAATAAGATGTTATTTCTTATGGTGTTTGGCCAGAATATTTTCCTACTACTACTACTACTACTACTACTACTACTACTACTACTACTACTACTACTATTATTATTACAATTGCCTATATTATTACATTACTGCTACTACTACTACCCATATTAGTAATACTATTACTGTTACCAATACTACTACTACTACTACTAATATTAATACTACTACTAGAGTACTACTCCTACTACTACTACTCCTGCTGCTACTATAACTCCTATTACTACTGCTACTATTACTACTAGCACTACTACTACTACTACTACTACTACTACTACTACTACATATATTGCTACTGCAGTGGTAATAATACAGAATGTAGTAGTAGTAGTAGTAGTAGTAGTAGTAGTAGTGGTAGTAATATAGATAATAGTAATATCATAGGTAGTACCAATAATAGTAATAACGCAGGTAATATTAGTAGGTATAGCAATAGTAACATTAGTGGCAGCAGAAATTATACTAGTGTTAGTAACAGTAATAGCAGCGGTAGCAGTAATAATAGTGGTAGCAACTGTCATATAGTAGTAGTAGTAGTAGTAGTAGTAGTAGTAGTAGTAATAGTAGTAGTAGTGGTAGTAGTAGTCGTAGTAGTAGTAGCATTAGTATCAACAGTAGTAACAGTAATAGAAATAGCATTAATAGTAGTAGTAATATTAGTAGTAGTTTAATAGAAGTGGTATCAGTAGTAACTGTAGCAGCATGCTTCTGGCCACTCCCAAAATGCAGACCTTACAAAGTTTAGGTTGAAATAGATGCTCTGAAACACAACGGATCAAGACCCTCACTGGAACACACTTTTGTGAGTTGCTCTCTGCCGAACTGGAACACGTTTTGTTGTTTGGAATCTTTCCTTCTGCAAGATTTAAGTTATTAAGACATGTTTTAAATGTTTATGCAGTTTTAGCCAACACTTAATCCAGTCTCCGGTCATTTTGTCTTTGAAACTTACAGCCTGCCTTCCGGCTTTGAAATACTATGCACCAGAACGTAAGAGAAAATATAATCCAGTCTTTAATCATGGCCACATCTGCTAAACAGATGCTGATGAAAGCACACTTTTGACAGTTTCAATAACTTATTATCTACCCATGTTGCCGGAGTTGAAAAGAGCTGCAGATAGTATAAAATATTAACATCTCTGGGGGCTGGCAGGTTCATAGGTTTGTTGTTTAAAGGTTTTAAAATTCCAGCGTGTTGAAACAGGTTTGTTTTATGCAAAATTCTTTCCCCACCTTGAGGTCAATCTATTCAAGATAAATACATCATCTGAAATTTAATATATAAGTAATTTATTCATATATTACCATATATTCAGCCTTACTTTAAATTAATGTGCAAGTAATGAGATATTTGACAGAATATTTGGCTTAAAGCAACTGAAAGGGTTTTAGTCTCGTCTTTTGTTAGAAGAATTGTATAAAAAGCTGGACTGGAAAAATGGCACTGAAGTAGCTGAATGGAGGCAGTCGTAGCTCGTGTCAGATGTGGGATTTATTTACCTTTTATTTGTAGTAAAATGAAAAATGTTTTGAATTTTTGTGATGAAATATAAGCGATGATGGCACGTGTATTGGAATAAAAGATGAGTGTGGGTGGTGGAGCGATGGTGGAGTTTTACTGGGGAGGACTGGGGGATGGGGGAATGGTCGGAGCCGGCCAAGAGCTTATGCCAGGTGGCCTTAGAGAAACAAATTTGTTGTTTTCCTTCAGTATGTCTGATGAAGTAGGACATACATGGGCAAACCTTGGCCCGCGGGCTGCATATGGCCCGCAGAAAATCTATGTATTTTTGTTTTTATAAACCGCATAATTTCCTGAAAAAAAGTTAACGATATTGACTTTAAATTGTAGAATTACAATACCATAGCCTGATAATTTAACTCATCTGCGTTAAAATAATTAAGCGCATTTTGGGATTATGAGGTTCGTAAATTTGACAGTTTTTTTTAAAGTGTGTGGCCGGCGTAAAGGTGATAAAAGTATAATTTTTAAAGTGTGTGGCTGGCGTGAAGGTGATAAAAGTATAATTTTTAAAGTGTGTGGCTGGCGTGAAGGTGGTAAAAGTATAATTTTTAAAGTGTGTGGCCGATTTGAAGATGGTGAAAGTATAATTTTTAAAGATTGTACCCGGCGTGAAGGTGCTAAAAGTCTTTTTTTTTTTGGGTTCATCATCATCATGTGCCGTGCCGACTGGCGTTGGCTATTATGCTTCTCCAGAGTACGCGATCCTTCATGCATGCCATCAGCTCAGTTGGTGATCTCCTCTCACACCATCCCGTCAGACTGTCCAGTATCATTTCTCTTGGTCTTCCTCTTGATCTTCTTCCTTCTATTTTTCCTGTTGTTATAATATTTTCAATGCCCCCTCTTCTCATTGCATGTCCTATGAAAGTACATTGTCTCTCTCTTATCTTTTTGGGTTGTCGAACAGAAAAGGTTACACATGATTGATGTAGGGCCAGATCTTGGCATGGTCTCTTAAATAAACTGTATTCTGACTGAGTAAGATATAGTCCCTTGTAACCGAGAGTTATGAGCATATTTTAGTTATAAGAGTTAATATTAAATGAGAAACGTTAGATAGGAAACTTAGAGAACAAGGTAGAAAAAACAATTTCCCGCGACAATAGTGAGAGACCACTACGACTGGACGCTGACAAGGGTAAACAGAAGAAACAGATGAATAGAAAGGCAGACACAATTACGCCGAGACAAAGACATGCTAAAGAAAGACGCTCATAAGTAAAGTAGGCTGACGTGGCCATCCGGCAAGTGAAATAACAGGTAGCGACAAAGAGTCAGCGCATGAAGCTCTAAGAATTAAGAGACAGACTGCCTGAGATGTGGAAACTGGACAGGGAGGCTAGAAGGATTTAAGAAAAGTCAAAAGTCTTGCTGGCGACTGATATTCTGCGAACTGGACATGACGAATAAAGAAACAGACTAGCAATCAGACAAGTACAGGTAGAAAGTGCCACAGGAAAATGGCTGGACATTCGACAGCACTAACCTGACAAGTTATGACTCAAGAACCAATCGGGACACAAACCACCGGACATCTAGGGGCGGAGCAGAATATCGATTGTTCAGTCCATCAAACTGGGCTTCAAGATAAAAAGAGATGCACAGGCGAGATGATGCACAGGTAGAGGGAGATGATGCACGGGTAGAGGGAGATGATGCACAGGTAGAGGGAGATGATGCACAGGTAGAGGGAGATGATGCACAGGTAGAGGGAGATGATGCACAGGTAGAGGGAGATGATGCACAGGTAGAGGGAGATGATGCACAGGTAGAGAGAGATGATGCACAGGTAGAGGGAGATGATGCACAGGTAGAGGGAGATGATGCACAGGTAGAGGGAGATGATGCACAGGTAGAGGGAGATGATGCACAGGTAGAGGGAGATGATGCACAGGTAGATGGAGATGATGCACAGGTAGATGGAGATGATGCACAGGTAGAGGAGGCAGGGGATGCAAAGGCTCAGAGGAGGTGCAGGTCAGACTTAGACATCACAGGAGGTCTAGCTAGAACCAACACATATGAGAGACACCAGCTAGATTTTTTTGCAGGACATAAAAACACATATGATTTAGTAGACACATACAAACACACACAGCCTCAGGGCAGAGAGATCACTCATAAAAACGACTGACACAGCAGAGGATATAGGTTGGACATAATTTACACACCAAGTACATGCTATATATCACAAGTCAAACATCTCCCTAGTACACTATATTTCACAGATCACAAGGCAGTCGTAGCAACAGTAAACACAGTACCTACAGGTACACCTTTAAAACGATCACCACACTGGAAATTTAACAACACACTCCTTCGGAACAAACAATTTGTTGAAGACATGACGCAACTGATACACGCTTTCACCAACAACATACCCACACACAACATCCAACAACACTGGGAGACTTTAAAACATGCAATAAGAGACAAATCACAAACGCACTCAACACAGATACACAGAGAAAAGCTGAGACAAGAAACAAATATTAGAAGAAGCAATCAAACTAACGAAACAGATGGACAAAACCTCACCACATCTACTCACGCTACAAGAAGAACTGGATAAACACAGACAACACAGATTTCAGGGCGCACGTCTAAGAACAAGACTCAGTACCATCACACAAGAAATACCTACCAAGCGGTATTTAAGCATAGCACAAAACACACAATGGAGCAGATAGATAAGAGAGGTAACAGACTCCACAGGGAACAACAGATAGTACAAACATAGTACAAGCCAGTAGAGAATACTACAAAAAACCGAGCACAGAGGAAAGAACGCAAACACACATACAGGACAAATACATGCAGTACACTAAGCAACTCACGGACTCGAACAAGCAAGCACTAGACACACCACTAACATTAGACAACCTGACACAAGCAATGACTAGACACACCACTAACATTAGAAAACCTGACACAAGCAAGCACTAGACACACAACTAACATTAGACAACCCGACACAAACAAGCACTAGACACACAACTAACATTAAACAACCTGACACAAGCAAGGACTAGACACACCACTAACATTAGACAACCTGACACAAGCAATGACTAGACACACCACTAACATTAGATAACCTGACACAAGCAAAGACTAGATACCACTAACATTAGAAAACCTGACACAAGCAAGCACTAGACACACAACTAACATTAGACAACCAGACACAAACAAGCACTAGACACACCACTAACATTATAAAACCTGACACAAGCAAGCACTAGACACACAACTAACATTAAACAACCTGACACAAACAAGCACTAGACACACCACTAACATTAGACAACCTGACACAAGCAAGGACTAGACACACCACTAACAGTAGAAAAGCTGACACAAGCAAGCACTAGACACCACTAACATTAGACAACCTGACACAAGCAAGCACCACTAACATTAGAGAACCTGACAATGCAAGAAAACAAGTCACCAGGGCCAGACAGCCTCACAACAGAATTATACAAACACTCCTTTCCACTCTTAGGGCCTCTTCTCTTACAAGATTTCACCGAGACCTTCCAAAACTAACAACTCCCACCCAGTCTAAATTTGTCATACATCACTCTCATACCGAAAGACAACGAAGACAAGACACAACTCAAAAACTACAGACCCATATTTCTGCTAAACGTAGATTACAAGATCCTTACACAAGCGCTCACAAACAAACTCAAACCATTTATGCATAAACTCATACACGGAGACCAACAATGTAGTGTAGAGAACAGAAATATACACCAGCACACACATTTCATACGAGACGTCACACACTACACACACCAGAAGAACTGCCAGTCGTCAGTTCTTTCCTTAGATCAGGAAAAAGTCTTCGTTATAGTGTCACACCAATACCTGCACAAGACATTACTCCACTGTAACATAGGGAGCTACTTCAGATACTGGATTCACATTCTCTATTCCAAGCCTGAGAGCAAAATCTTAGTAAACCACACGCTTACAGAGACTTTCAGGCTAACCAGATCAGTGAGACAGGGCTGCCCCATCTCTCCTTTACTGTACGTACTCACTCTAGAACCACTTCTAGAGAAGATCAGACAAGACACAACAATCCAGGGAACTTTCATACCTGGCAGGGGAGAGAGAAAGTTGCTCCCGTACCCTGACAACACGATCTTCTCCACAACAACAGACAGATCAATAACTCACATTTTAGACACCTTCACAGGATTCGGTAAAGGTAACGGAGCCAAACTCAGCATACAGAAATCAGTCGTCATCGACATAAGCAGATGGTGAAATAAAAAGGACTTCCCTTTTAATCTGCCTAGAAGACTGAGTTTGTTGATGGTTCATGAGAGAGAAAGAGACCAACTATTTACTAATGCTTGTGTAATCCAAGTTTATATGTCTCTTAAAACTGAGTAACTCGTTGTTTATGACTGTCATAAGAACTGTTGGAGATTCCACATCCATGTTTACAAGGGTAGTCTGTGCAAATAAACTTGTATATCTCGTTTCGGCCAAATGGACTTTATTAACTTGTGCAAGACATTATCTGTCTGTGCGACGATATATATATATAACAACAAACAAAATAACAATTATTATAAAAGGACCTCTTGTAATTTACATTATGCTACTCTTCATCCGACATGAATTATGCGTTTTAAGTTTATTTATTATATCGTCAGATGTGGGGAGCACAAGTTTACATTCCACAGCGTGAAGACAGAAGACGAAGAAGATACACAAAAAGCCTGGAATGCAAGGGGAAGTAATTGCGTTTTAAAATCTATTCTCGAAGGGAGATAATAAAGTTATGACGTTTTGATGTGCTGGTTCAACTTACACAAACTGGAAACCACAGGGAATATGAAGAATTAGAACCAGAGACACAATATTATATTGATACAGAGGAGTAAATGTATGACTTCGTTATGTCCATATTGTGGATTGTAACAGAAGTGTCCAAGTATGTCCCTTTATATATTGATTTCATTACTTTTAGAAAATGTGTGTGAGAACAACTGCGATGTGAAGTCACTGATGGAGCTATATATCTCACGGTGTGAGCGCAAATGTAGCGCAGTTCACAGAGAACTAGCTTCACAAATTTAAAGTAGGTGATAAATTATGTTGTGTTCCTCTCAACAGTCTTGGAAAAAATAGGTACCATACACTTTTCTTAGGGAAAACTTGACTCCTAAAAGGGTAATTCTGCTTCTGCAAAACGAGTCACACCAGAAATATACCGTTTACACCTGGATTTCTGGACCCAGGTTCCGCGATGGATCTGCAGGGATTCCGCGATGGATCTGCATGGGTTCCGCGAGGGATCTGCATGAGGGATCTGCATGGGTTCGGCGAGGGATCTGCAGGGGTTCCGCGAGGGATCTGCATGGGTTCCGTGAGGGATCTGCAGGGGTTCCGCGAGGGATCTGCAGGGGTTCGGCCAGAGATCGTGACTGGAAAATCTCTCCCAGGCACTTCTTGCGGGACCCCGGGTACATGCTCTTGTTGTTGTTGTTGTTGTTGTTGTTGTTATTTTGTCCAAGGCTGGTTGGTTAAGAAGTCATTTCTAGTCCTATATAAGGTTTTAAAAAAACCTCAACTCTTGCACCTGCCATATACCGCAGGCCACACCCGACTAACATTGTGTGTACTGTACATTCTCCATTATTCTTCTCTGCGCCGGCCTGTACCGAGTAAACTGACAAGAGTGACATTTTTTAAAAAAATCTACCCCATACATTAGAGACTTCAATAGAATTTGTATATTTTATGGTTTTATGATGAAGTGGAGAGGAGGGGAGCGGATGGCGGTGATAGTTGGAAAGGGGAGGGGGAGGGAGAGGACATGAAGCGAAAATGAGCAACCGTATTTTAGTGCAGGAAAAGTAAAGAATACAGTTTTGTGGGATTAGACCTCGAAAAGGGATAAAGTAAGAGAATACAGTTTTGTAGGATTAGACCTCGAAAAAGGATAAAGTAAGAGAACAGTTTTGTAGGATTAGACCTCGAAAAGGGATAAAGTAAGAGAACAGTTTTGTAGGATTAGACCTCGAAAAGGGATAAAGTAAGAGAATACAGTTTTGTAGGATTAGACCTCGAAAAGTTTAAAGTAAGAGAGCACAGTTTTGTAGGATTAGACCTTGAAAAGGGATAAAGTAAGAGAGCACAGTTTTGTAGGATTAGACCTCGAAAAGGGATAAAGTAAGAGAGCACAGTTTTGTAGGATTAGACCTTGAAAAGGGATACAGTAAGAGAACACGGAAAAAATCGTGGACGAAGCACTTTAGTGAGACGTGAAAGAAAGTATAATCACAAGATAATTACCTGGGATTCGAACCACGGACTCCATTAAGACGAGCAGCCATCTAGCCACGAGAGAACAGCGTACTAAAGAACTGCGCTATCTGGCACATGCTGAAAACATGTCCCTCAGTTCTGATCTGTAGTGTCCTGAAGTTTGCGATAACTTCTCTCTTTTGCCCAAAGTTTTCTTCGCAAACTTTAATACAGGAGTTCCTTAGGGACTTTCGCCGGAGCTACCAAAAAAAAAGGGCTGAGTTTCTTCTTCTTCTTCTTCTTCTTTCGCTTTTTCATGTGGGGGTGGGGTTGGAGTGGGGTCTGGACAGATCCTTTGCCTGAGTGGGCTGTGTAGCTGTCAGCTCTGGAGGATGTGATGTGGTGTCTGTTCTTCTGTGCTGCAGACACACGGGTCTGCTGAGACAACTCAGCTTCTGGACTAGATGGTGTCTCCTTCAGCTTCTGGTCTAGATGGTGTCTCCTTCAGCTTCTGGCCTAGATGGTGTCTCCTTCAGCTTCTGGCCTAGATGGTGTCTCCTTCAGCTTCTGGCCTAGATGGTGTCTCCTTCAGCTTCTGGCCTAGATGGTGTCTCCTTCAGCTTCTGGCCTAGATGGTGTCTCCTTCAGCTTCTGGTCTAGATGGTGTCTCCTTCAGCTTCTGGCCTAGATGGTGTCTCCTTCAGCTTCTGGCCTAGATGGTGTCTCCTTCAGCTTCTGGCCTAGATGGTGTCTCCTTCAGCTTCTGGTCTAGATGGTGTCTCCTTCAGCTTCTGGCCTAGATGGTGTCTCCTTCAGCTTCTGGTCTAGATGGTGTCTCCTTCAGCTTCTGGCCTAGATGGTGTCTCCTTCAGCTTCTGGCCTAGATGGTGTCTCCTTCAGCTTCTGGTCTAGATGGTGTCTCCTTCAGCTTCTGGTCTAGATGGTGTCTCCTTCAGCTTCTGGCCTAGATGGTGTCTCCTTCAGCTTCTGGCCTAGATGGTGTCTCCTTCAGCTTCTGGCCTAGATGGTGTCTCCTTCAGCTTCTGGCCTAGATGGTGTCTCCTTCAGCTTCTGGCCTAGATGGTGTCTCAGCCTGTAATGTCCTGTTCTCAGCCGGAAGATTATCACTTGGTCGCTCGTTTACGCGGCTTATGTCAGTGTATTAAAGAAAAGATGCTTTTCACGTATATAAATTAATTCTATCTGTACAGCAAGTCTACGTTCAAACTGAAAACGGGCAAATAAAAAGAAAAAGAAATCAGAACAAAAGATAGCTTTGATAATACATTGATTACTGCCCCTGCGATCAATAATAACAACCCCCCCCCCCCCAAAAAAAAAAGAAAAAAGTTGGGGTTTTCCAGTCTAAAGACTGCAGTGAGAAAATTGTATAGGGAAGTCCATCATTTGTTGTAGGAAACTTGTTTGTTGAGAGTCTTAGCAAACAAAGGGACCGAAACAAGTAACAGATTGTTTTGTTGGGTGATCGAGGCAGCCGGTGAGGGCTGGTCAATAGATAAGTGCTGAAGTGTCCTCCAAGGATGCTTGGTTCATGGCCAGCGTGTTCAATTATTTCTGAACAGCGACTCTGCCGCCTATAACACAGGCTGTCTATGAACAGCCACCTATAACAGGCTGTCTATGAACAGCCACCTATAACACAGGCTGTCTATGAACAGTCACCTATAACACAGGCTGTTTATGAACAGCCACCTATAACACAGGCTGTCTATGAACAGCCACCTTTAACACAGGCTATCTATAAACAGCCACCTATAACACAGGCTGTCTATGAACAGCCACCTATAACACAGGCTGTCTGTGAACAGCCACCTATAACACAGGCTGTCTGTGAACAGCCAAGAAAACAAATGAAGAGGTTCTAAGTGAGAGTGGGCAGAAGAGAGAAATTCTGGCAAAATTTAGGACATGACAGCCCAGGTTTGTGGGACATGTTTTGAGAAGAGGAAAAATGGAGCACCTAGTGACAACAGGAAAACTGGAGGGAAAAAAAAGAAAGACAAAGAAACAATATACTTGGATTAAAAGAGTGGCATAGAGCACGGTCCAACATACTTCCTACAGAAAGAGCAACAGATAAATGGTTGTGGAAATTACTGATGACCAACGCCTGATTGGCATGGGGCAGAGAGAGAGAGACAGAGAGAGACAGAGACAGAGAGACACAGAGAGAGACACAGAGAGAGACAGAGAGAGACAGAGGGAGACAGAGAGAGAGACAGAGAGAGACAGACACAGAGAGACAGAGAGAGACAGAGAGAGACAGAGAGAGAGAACAAGAACTGAGGTATTTGAAAGCTGGTCTTTTCGAAGGACGGAGTGGTCGTGTGCTCTGGTCATCGGTTTGTCGTAAATGGAGAATGAGATCGAATCACTGTTAAAAAAAAACCATAATGGTTATTTTTTCCCCCTTCTGTCTATCTAGGCCGAACTTGAAAACCACGGCCGTATAGAATGAGGCCCCAGCTCTACGAAGTTTGTCAAGTCTCCCTGTAAAGTGATTTAGCACTGTACTGTACCGTCTGCCCTCAAAATCTAGCGGACAAAGCACTTTAGACCTCTTGTCACTTTTCTTTAACACTCGTCTCAAGTGCTACTTTTCCTGGGCTTTTAAACTACACTGTACTACATTACTTTACTAGAATGTATAAACTAGGAAAAACTTAGGAACAGCTTTATTACTTAACGATTACAAAGTTGTGACGTTTCGTGAAAGGTCGAAATGTCACAACTTTGTAGTTGTTAAGTAATAAAGCTGTTCTTACTTTTCCCCTAGTTTATACATTCTGGTATCACAGCTTCAGAGCAGTGCCTCGTGTATAGTTGTATACTTATACACTAATTATTGTGTGTTACTACATTACTTTACTGTGCGAAAACTTTGTTGTTTTTTTTTCTTTGATAGTTTTGTACCACTATCTCTTTCCGTCAGTAGCTGTTAGACTGAAGACGGCTAAGGGCCCTGAAGATTGGGGGGGTGGGCAGCGTAAAAGGAAAACAAAGAGAACTAAGAGTAAACATTGTTTACGTAAAAATAATTGTAAAAGTTACAAGTTTACCGAATAAGTACAGCACTGATCGCGACATGTCGGTCAATGTTTGGTCTGTGTAATACAAAGTCATAAAATAGCAGTAGAGATCACGGGTACAGGGGGAGTTAAGCCATGTATTGGGAGACTGAGGTTACACACCAAAAGGGCCCCGGGGTCTACACAGCCTTTAAGAGAAATCTTGTACATGCGGCCAGGCGTGATACTGACAGCATCACTCTTTCATGTATCGATAGTCTCTGAAATACGGGCCGTATCCCTAGTAAGCCACCACTGGCAGAGTCTGGTGGCTGAACACTGGCAGAGTCTGGTGGCTGAACACTGGCAGAGTCTGGTGGCTGAACACTGGCAGAGTCTGGTGGCTGAACACTGGCAGAGTCTGGTGGCTGAACACTGGCAGAGTCTGGTGGCCGAACACTGGCAGAGTTAGCTGGTCCAACACTGGCAGAGTTAGCTGGTCCAATACTGGCAGAGTCTGGTTGCCGAATACTGGCAGAGTTAGCTGGTCCAACACTGGCAGAGTTAGCTGGTCCAACACTGGCAGAGTCTGGTGGCCGAATACTGGCAGAGTTAGCTGGTCCAACACTGGCAGAGTCTGGTGGCCGAACACTGGCAGAGTTAGCTGGTCCAATACTGGCAGAGTCTGGTGGCCGAATACTGGCAGAGTTGGTGGCTGAACACTGGCAGAGTCTGGTGGCTGAACACTGGCTGTCTGTGAACAGCCACCTATAACACAGGCTGTCTGTGAACAGCCAAGAAAACAAATGAAGAGGTTCTAAGTGAGAGTGGGCAGAAGAGAGAAATTCTGGCAAAATTTAGGACATGACAGCCCAGGTTTGTGGGACATGTTTTGAGAAGAGGAAAAATGGAGCACCTAGTGACAACAGGAAAACTGGAGGGAAAAAAAAGAAAGACAAAGAAACAATATACTTGGATTAAAAGAGTGGCATAGAGCACGGTCCAACATACTTCCTACAGAAAGAGCAACAGATAAATGGTTGTGGAAATTACTGATGACCAACGCCTGATTGGCATGGGGCAGAGAGAGAGAGACAGAGAGAGACAGAGACAGAGAGACACAGAGAGAGACACAGAGAGAGACAGAGAGAGACAGAGGGAGACAGAGAGAGAGACAGAGAGAGACAGACACAGAGAGACAGAGAGAGACAGAGAGAGACAGAGAGAGAGAACAAGAACTGAGGTATTTGAAAGCTGGTCTTTTCGAAGGACGGAGTGGTCGTGTGCTCTGGTCATCGGTTTGTCGTAAATGGAGAATGAGATCGAATCACTGTTAAAAAAAACCATAATGGTTATTTTTTCCCCCTTCTGTCTATCTAGGCCGAACTTGAAAACCACGGCCGTATAGAATGAGGCCCCAGCTCTACGAAGTTTGTCAAGTCTCCCTGTAAAGTGATTTAGCACTGTACTGTACCGTCTGCCCTCAAAATCTAGCGGACAAAGCACTTTAGACCTCTTGTCACTTTTCTTTAACACTCGTCTCAAGTGCTACTTTTCCTGGGCTTTTAAACTACACTGTACTACATTACTTTACTAGAATGTATAAACTAGGAAAAACTTAGGAACAGCTTTATTACTTAACGATTACAAAGTTGTGACGTTTCGTGAAAGGTCGAAATGTCACAACTTTGTAGTTGTTAAGTAATAAAGCTGTTCTTACTTTTCCCCTAGTTTATACATTCTGGTATCACAGCTTTAGAGCAGTGCCTCGTGTATAGTTGTATACTTATACACTAATTATTGTGTGTTACTACATTACTTTACTGTGCGAAAACTTTGTTGTTTTTTTTTCTTTGATAGTTTTGTACCACTATCTCTTTCCGTCAGTAGCTGTTAGACTGAAGACGGCTAAGGGCCCTGAAGATTGGGGGGGGGGCAGCGTAAAAGGAAAACAAAGAGAACTAAGAGTAAACATTGTTTACGTAAAAATAATTGTAAAAGTTACAAGTTTACCGAATAAGTACAGCACTGATCGCGACATGTCGGTCAATGTTTGGTCTGTGTAATACAAAGTCATAAAATAGCAGTAGAGATCACGGGTACAGGGGGAGTTAAGCCATGTATTGGGAGACTGAGGTTACACACCAAAAGGGCCCCGGGGTCTACACAGCCTTTAAGAGAAATCTTGTACATGCGGCCAGGCGTGATACTGACAGCATCACTCTTTCATGTATCGATAGTCTCTGAAATACGGGCCGTATCCCTAGTAAGCCACCACTGGCAGAGTCTGGTGGCTGAACACTGGCAGAGTCTGGTGGCTGAACACTGGCAGAGTCTGGTGGCTGAACACTGGCAGAGTCTGGTGGCTGAACACTGGCAGAGTCTGGTGGCTGAACACTGGCAGAGTCTGGTGGCCGAACACTGGCAGAGTTAGCTGGTCCAACACTGGCAGAGTTAGCTGGTCCAATACTGGCAGAGTCTGGTTGCCGAATACTGGCAGAGTTAGCTGGTCCAACACTGGCAGAGTTAGCTGGTCCAACACTGGCAGAGTCTGGTGGCCGAATACTGGCAGAGTTAGCTGGTCCAACACTGGCAGAGTCTGGTGGCCGAATACTGGCAGAGTTAGCTGGTCCAACACTGGCAGAGTCTGGTTGCCGAATACTGGCAGAGTCTGGTGGCTGAACACTGGCAGAGTCTGGTGGCTGAACACTGGCAGAGTCTGGTGGCTGAACACTGGCAGAGTCTGGTGGCTGAACACTGGCAGAGTCTGGTGGCCGAACACTGGCAGAGTTAGCTGGTCCAACACTGGCAGAGTTAGCTGGTCCAACACTGGCAGAGTTAGCTGGTCCAATACTGGCAGAGTTAGCTGGTCCAATACTGGCAGAGTTAGCTGGTCCAATACTGGCAGAGTCTGGTGGCCGAACACTGGCAGAGTTAGCTGGTCCAACACTGGCAGAGTCTGGTGGCCGAACACTGGCAGAGTTAGCTGGTCCAATACTGTCAGAGTTAGCTGGTCCAATACTGGCAGAGTCTGGTGGCCGAACACTGGCAGAGTTAGCTGGTCCAATACTGGCAGAGTCTGGTGGCCGAACACTGGCAGAGTTAGCTGGTCCAACACTGGCAGAGTTAGCTGGTCCAATACTGGCAGAGTTAGCTGGTCCAACACTGGCAGAGTTAGCTGGTCCAACACTGGCAGAGTTAGCTGGTCCAACACTGGCAGAGTTAGCTGGTCCAACACTGGCAGAGTTAGCTGGTCCAACACTGGCAGAGTCTGGTGGCCGAACACTGGCAGAGTTAGCTGGTCCAACACTGGCAGAGTTAGCTGGTCCAACACCGGCAGAGTTAGCTGGTCCAACACTGGCAGAGTTAGCTGGTCCAATACTGGCAGAGTCTGGTGGCCGAACACTGGCAGAGTTAGCTGGTCCAACACTGGCAGAGTTAGCTGGTCCAACACTGGCAGAGTTAGCTGGTCCAACACTGGCAGAGTTAGCTGGTCCAACACTGGCAGAGTTAGCTGGTCCAACACTGGCAGAGTTAGCTGGTCCAACACTGGCAGAGTTAGCTGGTCCAACACTGGCAGAGTTAGCTGGTCCAACACTGGCAGAGATAGCTGGTCCAATACTGGCAGAGTTAGTTGGTCCAATACTGGCAGAGTTAGTTGGTCCAACACTGGCAGAGTCTGGTGGCCGAACACTGGCAGAGTCTGGTGGCCGAACACTGGCAGAGTCTGGTGGACGAACACTGGCAGAGTTAGCTGGTCCAACACTGGCAGAGTTAGCTGGTCCAACACTGGCAGAGTTAGCTGGTCCAATACTGGCAGAGATAGCTGGTCCAATACTGGCAGAGTTAGCTGGTCCAATACTGGCAGAGTCTGGTGGCCGAACACTGGCAGAGTCTGGTGGCCGAACACTGGCAGAGTCTGGTGGCCGAACACTGGCAGAGTTAGCTGGTCCAATACTGTCAGAGTTAGCTGATCCAATACTGGCAGAGTCTGGTGGCCGAACACTGTCAGAGTTAGCTGGTCCAATACTGGCAGAGTCTGGTGGCCGAACACAGGCAGAGTTAGCTGGTGCAACACTGGCAGAGTTAGCTGGTCCAATACTGGCAGAGTTAGCTGGTCCAACACTGGCAGAGTTAGCTGGTCCAACAGTGGCAGAGTTAGCTGGTCCAACACTGGCAGAGTTAGCTGGTCCAACACTGGCAGAGTTAGCTGGTCCAACATTGCCAGAGTCTGGTGGCCGAACACTGGCAGAGTTAGCTGGTCCAACACTGGCAGAATTAGCTTGTCCAACACTGGCAGAGTTAGCTGGTCCAACACTAGCAGAGTTAGCTGGTCCAATACTGGCAGAGTCTGGTGGCTGAACACTGGCAGAGTTAGCTGGTCCAACACTGGCAGAGTTAGCTGGTCCAACACTGGCAGAGTTAGCTGGTCCAACACTGGCAGAATTAGCTGGTCCAACACTGGCAGAGTTAGCTGGTCCAACACTGGCAGAGTTAGCTGGTCCAACACTGGCAGAGTTAGCTGGTCCAACACTAGCAGAGTCTGGTGGCCGAACACTGGCAGAGTCAGTGTCACAGAGACGGAGATTTTAACCTTTACCTTACCTCACGGTACATATCGGAAGAAGAGTAAGAAGGGCCCGTACTATGTTTAGCCTGCGAGGCCCTCTGTGTAAGGATTACCCCATCGTTGCTTTTCGCCTCAAGTAACCCCACAGCAAACGCTGGTGGAAAGTGTGTAATGCAACGTAATTAAACGTTTATTCGCGGGTGTGCTCTTGTTCTTTTAGCTCTTTTCTTTACCTTCAGCACACGCACCCACAGATACACACACACACAATAAAACTGCTGCCATGTGTACAGTTAACTTACCTCGTAAATTGCCAGGCAAGCAGTTGTACTAAAAATAAAACACATTTTCTTGTGTGGATAAAGTTAAGAAAGGAACGACTTAAAGGATAACTGTGTCAACCAGCTCCACCGGCGGTTCTCAAGATGTTGTGCCTTGGGGGGCGGGGCGTCCTTTCTCCTGGGATCTTCGTGAAAACAGGCAATATATCTTCTGCGCCAGAGCAGCACTGACAGGGTTGGTACATCTTGCTCGCCTGATTAAACTAACTCTCAGAGTGTTATCTATACAAAGTCTATATAAACCAAACAGCAGCTCATTTATAATCCAAACTATGTTTTTAAACTATAGGGTAACTTCCTTCTAGTTTCTTGTATACAGAGATTTCCCAACAAAACTTTTGTTCCCCATCAGCATACCAGGTAAAATAATGCCGGAGTGAAAGAGTTAACACGGTTTCTGGTGTCTGGTCTGGGTCATTATAACTGCACTCTTGACGTGACATGTCCATACGTGCTCAGATCCCCCCACCCCACAACATATCCATCATTGTCTTGTGGCTGATATTGCCGGTCCTGTGTTGGCTGACAAGTCCCCTCTGTATGACCAGTATGCCTCTCATTCCTGGCCGTGCCAGTCTGTACCCCCAGCTCTCTCAGTCTAAGCAGCGATGTTGATTTGCTGCTCTCTAAGTCCTCCACTCTGCCTGTCTCTCTCAGTCTAAGCAGCGATGTTGATTTGCTGCTCTCTAAGTCCTCCACTCTGCCTGTCTCTCTCAGTCTAAGCAGCGATGTTGATTTGCTGCTCTCTAAGTCCTCCACTCTGCCTGTCTCTCTCAGTCTAAGCAGCCATGTTGATTTGCTGCTCTCTAAGTCCTCCACTCTGCCTGTCTCTCTCAGTCTAAGCAACCATGTGTGGATTTGCTGCTCTCTAAGTCCTCCACTCTGTCTGTCTCTCTCAGTCTAAGCAACCATGTGTGGATTTGCTGCTCTCTAAGTCCTCCACTCTGCCTGTCTCTCTCAGTCTAAGCAGCGATGTTGATTTGCTGCTCTCTAAGTCCTCCACTCTGCCTGTCTCTCTCAGTCTAAGCAGCGATGTTGATTTGCTGCTCTCTAAGTCCTCCACTCTGCCTGTCTCTCTCAGTCTAAGCAGCGATGTTGATTTGCTGCTCTCTAAGTCCACCACTCTGCCTGTCTCTCTGAGTGCGTTAACAATGTCTGCTCGATCCAGTGGTTGTCCGTCTGCGATGATGGCAGAGCCAACCAGTCAGCCAGCCCACAAGCTCGCTCATTTCCCTGGATGCCCACATGTCCAGGGACGTAGATGAAGGTGACCCTGCGAAACGTGGATCTCTGCAATGACTCAAGCCACCGCCTCCTAACAGAACCTACTGACCTTCCTGGGCTAACAAGCTTGTGGAGATATTTTGACTTAAATATAGATAACTGTACTTTGTGGCGAGGATGTCAGCAAATACCCCCCCCCCCCCACCCCCTTCAGGATTATACACGGTACAGAAGAAAAGGGACACGTGCTAATAATGAACCATGTCACTCTAGGATACGGGCTTTAAAATGGGTAAGTGTTCGTCGCGGTGGTGTAGTCGTTAGAGCACCCGCCAGGGGGGAGTAACCTCCGGTCCCAGCTGGAACTTCCCTGGGAGAACAAGGACAGTGAGGACAGGCGTTGGCTTCCCTAGCTCACACAGTTCTAATAGCCCAGACAGGGGAAGGCATCTGGCCCCCACACTAGGTGCGAACGTCAAGGGACGTAATTTGATGCTGGCCATTTGTTCAGCTTGCGGGGAACGGTTCTTGCTCTCTTGGCAGCATTGATAAACAATGAAGAATGTTTTTGTTGCGAATTCCCTCAGTTTACACTTGTGTATTTTGTCTTCAGATTTGACCCCCCAATTCTTCTCTTCAAATGATACAGCACCCCAAACCCAAAAGAACCCACTCCATTTGACGCCGTCTTTTACCATTTCTTCCAAGATTTTCGGGGCAGAATTGGGGAGGGGGCGGGGGGGGGGGGGGGGAAATCTCTCATGGAAAGTTTGCGTCCCAGTTTTAGTCTACCTCATAAGTTCCCCAGACTATTTTCTGCTGTCCCCCCTCCCCCACCCCCGAACAACCCCCTACCCGCGCTTCCAGGTCGCAACCAAAAGTCTCTCACCTCCCCCCCCCCCCCCGAAAAGATTTTTTCATTCATTTGATTCTGACGTCCCTCTGTCTTTGCCAGTTCCCCCATGGCCCATTTCTCAATGCGCATTTATCTTCAAATCCCTCCCTCCCTCCCTCCCTCCCTCCCTCCCTATAGGTTACAATACTGCCCAGTAAGGCAACCATTTACCTATTTCGTGGACTTCTTTCTATACAAAGTTTTTCAATAATTCTTATTGCCGTGTAAACAAACAAGTTCAGTGTAAACAAATAAGGTCAGTGTAAACAAATAAGGTCAGTGTAAACAAATAAGGTCAGTGTAAACAAATAAGGTCAGTGTAAACAAGCAAATTAACAGGAATAAAATCCTTTGATGAGGTTGAAAGACTCGCCGAAGACAGGAAAAATTGGCGAACTACTTTGCGAGCCCTGTGTGAGGTTTAACGGCACGGGAAGGATATAAGATATAAGATAAGAAACAAGCAAGTTCAGTGTCAATAAACAAGTTCTTTTCTTAATAATAAGATTCAGACCTAAGAAACTTATTTCTTACCTATAATCTCATATCCCCCAAGTGCTATTGGAATTACCGTAGAATCGTCTACCAGAGGTTCCCTAAGTAATAGAAGTTTTAGAACCCTTGAGTTTAGAGAGCAGGTGAATATCGCACCGTGTACTACATTTCCAGGTTAATACGACAAGTAGTAATTAGCTGAAATAATGTCCCAATTTCCTACAAGGAACGCATCATTTACTTTCGTGTACAGGAGCTTTAGACAGGTCAGGTGGTGGCAGACAGAGACAGTGTGACAGAGAGAGAAAGAGAGAGAGAGAAAAAGAGAGAGAAAAAGAGAGAGAAAGAGAGAGACAGACATGATGACCTTGGCAAGGATAAAAAATAAGAGATATTAGAAACTATAAGTCTAAGTGCCACTTGACGTAGGCGAACATTTCTCTCCACAGTTCCCTGTCTTTAGACTTGATTATGAGATCCGCCGGTGACTTTCTTGATGTCAGCAAATACCCCCCCCCCACCCCCTTCAGGATTATACACGGTACAGAAGAAAAGGGACACGTGCTAATAATGAACCATGTCACTCTAGGATACGGGCTTTAAAATGGGTAAGTGTTCGTCGCGGTGGTGTAGTCGTTAGAGCACCCGCCAGGGGGGAGTAACCTCCGGTCCCAGCTGGAACTTCCCTGGGAGAACAAGGACAGTGAGGACAGGCGTTGGCTTCCCTAGCTCACACAGTTCTAATAGCCCAGACAGGGGAAGGCATCTGGCCCCCACACTAGGTGCGAACGTCAAGGGACGTAATTTGATGCTGGCCATTTGTTCAGCTTGCGGGGAACGGTTCTTGCTCTCTTGGCAGCATTGATAAACAATGAAGAATGTTTTTGTTGCGAATTCCCTCAGTTTACACTTGTGTATTTTGTCTTCAGATTTGACCCCCCAATTCTTCTCTTCAAATGATACAGCACCCCAAACCAAAAGAACCCACTCCATTTGACGCCGTCTTTTACCATTTCTTCCAAGATTTTCGGGGCAGAATTGGGGAGGGGGCGGGGGGGGGGGGGAAATCTCTCATGGAAAGTTTGCGTCCCAGTTTTAGTCTACCTCATAAGTTCCCCAGACTATTTTCTGCTGTCCCCCCCCCCCCACCCCCTTCAGGATTATACACGGTACAGAAGAAAAGGGACACGTGCTAATAATGAACCATGTCACTCTAGGATACGGGCTTTAAAATGGGTAAGTGTTCGTCGCGGTGGTGTAGTCGTTAGAGCACCCGCCAGGGGGGAGTAACCTCCGGTCCCAGCTGGAACTTCCCTGGGAGAACAAGGACAGTGAGGACAGGCGTTGGCTTCCCTAGCTCACACAGTTCTAATAGCCCAGACAGGGGAAGGCATCTGGCCCCCACACTAGGTGCGAACGTCAAGGGACGTAATTTGATGCTGGCCATTTGTTCAGCTTGCGGGGAACGGTTCTTGCTCTCTTGGCAGCATTGATAAACAATGAAGAATGTTTTTGTTGCGAATTCCCTCAGTTTACACTTGTGTATTTTGTCTTCAGATTTGACCCCCCAATTCTTCTCTTCAAATGATACAGCACCCCAAACCAAAAGAACCCACTCCATTTGACGCCGTCTTTTACCATTTCTTCCAAGATTTTCGGGGCAGAATTGGGGAGGGGGCGGGGGGGGGGGGAAATCTCTCATGGAAAGTTTGCGTCCCAGTTTTAGTCTACCTCATAAGTTCCCCAGACTATTTTCTGCTGTCCCCCCTCCCCCACCCCCGAACAACCCCCTACCCGCGCTTCCAGGTCGCAACCAAAAGTCTCTCACCTCCCCCCCCCCCCCCGAAAAGATTTTTTCATTCATTTGATTCTGACGTCCCTCTGTCTTTGCCAGTTCCCCCATGGCCCATTTCTCAATGCGCATTTATCTTCAAATCCCTCCCTCCCTCCCTCCCTCCCTCCCTCCCTATAGGTTACAATACTGCCCAGTAAGGCAACCATTTACCTATTTCGTGGACTTCTTTCTATACAAAGTTTTTCAATAATTCTTATTGCCGTGTAAACAAACAAGTTCAGTGTAAACAAATAAGGTCAGTGTAAACAAATAAGGTCAGTGTAAACAAATAAGGTCAGTGTAAACAAATAAGGTCAGTGTAAACAAGCAAATTAACAGGAATAAAATCCTTTGATGAGGTTGAAAGACTCGCCGAAGACAGGAAAAATTGGCGAACTACTTTGCGAGCCCTATGTGACGTTTAACGGCACGGGAAGGATATAAGATATAAGATAAGAAACAAGCAAGTTCAGTGTCAATAAACAAGTTCTTTTCTTAATAATAAGATTCATACCTAAGAAACTTATTTCTTACCTATAATCTCATATCCCCCAAGTGCTATTGGAATTACCGTAGAATCGTCTACCAGAGGTTCCCTAAGTAATAGAAGTTTTAGAACCCTTGAGTTTAGAGAGCAGGTGAATATCGCACCGTGTACTACATTTCCAGGTTAATACGACAAGTAGTAATTAGCTGAAATAATGTCCCAATTTCCTACAAGGAATGCATCATTTACTTTCGTGTACAGGAGCTTTAGACAGGTCAGGTGGTGGCAGACAGAGACAGTGTGACAGAGAGAGACAGAGAGAGAAAGAGAGAGAGAGAGAGAAAAAGAGAGAGAAAGAGAGAGACAGACACGATGACCTTGGCAAGGATAAAAAATAAGAGATATTAGAAACTATAAGTCTAAGTGCCACGTGACGTAGGCGAACATTTCTCTCCACAATTCCCTGTCTTTAGACTTGATTATGAGATCCGCCGGTGACTTTCTTCCCAGCCACACTGACAGCTCATCCAGTAACTTCTCTCTCTGTCTTCCTCTGTCTTTTCTTCCCTCTGTTTTTCCAATTGCCACAGTGTGTTCCAATGTTCCTCTTCTCATGAAATGTTCTATAAATCTCGCTTGTCTGCCTCTGATCTTTGCTATAATTTGCATATCAACTCCAGCCTCTCTTAAGACTTCTTCATCGGTTTTCTTGGCTGTCCATGGTACCTTCTACATCCTTCTTATGAACCACATTTCCATGGCCTCCATTTCTCACTGTACTCTCTTACTCATAGACCATGCTTCACATCCATAAAACAAAACTGGCTCGATGTAATATTTAAGTACTCGGAATCTTGTTTCCATTGATATGGATCTGTTGCACAAGATGTTTCTCATTGTCTGGAATGCTGACTTGGCCTGAGCACGTCTATTTTTTATTTCGTTGTGACATTTCCCATCAGCTGTTATAATTGTTCATAAGTACTTGAATCTATCAACTTGTTTCAGTTCTGTGCTATCGATGTTAATGCTGCATTTTGGTGGTATTCTTTTCTTTGAGATGGCCATCACTTCAGTCTTCTTTTTGTTCAGGCTGAGACCTTTATTTTTAATTTCACGAACCACGATGTCCAGAAGAGCCTGTAGCTCTCCTTCACATTTAGCAATCAGAACTGTGTCGTCTGCATATCTTAAGTTGTTAAGGTTGTAACCGCCAACTGATATTCCTGGCATGTTCTCTATATTTCTCATTATGTTTTCGCTGTACAAGGAGAAGAGGTCAGGAGATAGAACACATCCTTGTCTCACTCTCAATTGTATGTCTTGGAATGCTCCTATTTGGTTCTCAGCCCTCATTGCTGCTGGTTGCTGCCAATATATGTTTTTGATGGATTTCAGATCTTTCCCATCTATTTTATTATTATCTATTTTATTAGAAACTAAATTTTAAAATAAAATATTAGAAATCTTTTTTTTTTTTGGGGGGGGGGGGATTATCGATGTTTTTATCTGATATTTTCTTTTCTTTCCTATAAAATCTTTTTTGCCCTTCAAATTTTCTTGGGGGTGTGTGTTGTTGTTAAGTACAGAATCAGCCTGGTACTTTATGCACCTCTATTTAACCTAAACAAACCGAGACCTACTACAAAAGATGCTAGAGTAAAGAGGCAGGTTAGACCCTGTTCCCCATTATAGAAATCAAACATTTTGTAGAATCATTCATGAGAGAAAGAAATTTAAAAAACGATACTCCAGAAGCAGGGGAGATCTGTGTACTTCAGAACTGTCTTCTATAAGGAAGAATGACATTTTTATAACCATGAAATATGACATATTTTTCTTCTTTATATATCTAACCCTTAAAGACCCGAGCCTCCCTACTCCCCTACCCTTTTTTTGTTGTTTAAATTCTGTGGGTCTTCAACAGTGGTTCCCAAAATTTTTGTCTGGCTGTCTCTTCTCCCTCTCCCCCACCATTCGTCTCTTCCTCTTGTTGTTGTTGTTGTTCTTCTTCTTCTTCTTCTTCTTCTTCTTCTTCTTTCTGTCTCTCTAGAATTATGAGCTCGATGTTCTCTGCAGCCGGTGGGGTGAAGTTGTTGAAGCAGAGCCTGATATATGACTGGGTTATAGCAGGTTTTTAAACAAAATTCCTTGAATGGAGCCAAATATCAAGGGAATGTGTAGTACTTCTTTAGCAGACTCCACTACCATGAGGACCATGACGATCTCTGCTCCGTTAGCCGACCTAACCCTGTTACTGAGGCTACCAACGGGGAGGTGGGTCTGTGTCCGCTATGGTTCTCCGACCCTGGGGCTAACAGGTCACCTATGGGTCGCTGACTGCCGGATCGGATAATCATCTTCGATCCCTAGCACGACCCCAACATGTCTTCTCTCATTTGGTCCTGATCCCCCCCCCCCCCTCTTCTCCCTTTTCCCTCACTGCGCCCCTCCCGTCCCTATCACGACCCCAAAATTTGTTCTCTCATCTGGTTCTGATGCCCCCCCCTCCTCGTTTCTCCCTTTTCCCCTACCGCCCTACCGCCCCCCCGTCCCCCCCCCCAATGTTCCCAACGCCCCGAGGAGACAGTACTGCGAACTCTGAGAACCACTATTCCAGTGTCATAGATTCTGACGAGTCTTCAGCCGAAGTTACAGTGCTCTTCCAACCACTGCTTGTCTACTTTTTATGATGGGGTTCGAGCCGGAGCATATATTTTACTGTTTTCTATTCCTGTCTTGTCTAAACTACATGCAATGTAAGGTATTTATTGTCGGTCTGTATTGTAGTGTAGTGTAGTGCAAAGAGTGGTACACGAAGCCCGTGATGTCTGTATGTCTGTCTGTCTGTCTGTCTGTCTGTTATCTTTACAGTCTCTAAGAGCAGCGGTTCTTAAATGTTTGTTGTTGCTCGTGGATCTTCATTCTGACTTGAGAACAAATGTGGACCCCTCATTCGACTTGAGAACAAATGTGGACCCCTCATTCTGACTTGAGAACAAATGTGGACCCCTCATTCGACTTGAGAACAACTGTGGACCCCTCATTCTGACTTGAGAACAACTGTGGACCCCTCATTCGACTTGAGAACAACTGTGGACCCCTCATTTTGACTTGAGAGCAATTGTGGACTCCTCATTAACAAAACATAAAGCAATGAATCCAAGCTATACTATGCTGGAAGACGCAGTCAGATTTGGCAATCAGCGAACCATAGCTGAATAAGACCCTGTCCAACCTCTCCGTTGATGCAGCCAATAACAGGTTTTGACTGGCTAATGGGGCAGGTATCGCTATAGTCCCCATGGTGGTGGAGTCTGCTAAAGAAGTATTGTACACCCCCTACTTTTGGGACTTAAAAAATTTGCCGCCGAAGGCCGCACCCAAGCCAACACAATGATGTGCTTCATCGTCTTCAGTACAACAGCTGCAAGCCGTACACCAGCTGGCAGTTCCATGGAGACAAAAAAGAAGAAGAAGAAGAAGAAGAATCGAACGATTCCACTTGCTGGAGCAAGGACCAACTAAGACCTTATGAGAACAAACTGATGAAGGTTTGGGGACTGAATTTCTGGAAAATGTTGACAAAAAGTGTTAGATTATAATTCTCTTGCAGGTATTTCGCTTCTATCTATCTATCTATCTATCTATCTATCTATCTATCTATCTATCTATCTATTGTCTGCCTGCCTGCCAGTCTGTCTGTCTGTCTGTCCGTTCTCCCATCTGTCTGTCTGTCTGTCTGTCTGTCCGTCCGTTCTCCCTCTGTCTGTCTGTCCGTCCGTCCGTTCTCCCATCTGTCTGTCTGTCTGTCTGTCTGTCTGTCCGTCCGTTCTCCCATCTGTCTGTCTGTCTGTCTGATCCGTCCGTCCTCCCATCTGTCTGTCTGTCTATTGAATATCGGGTTCTCTAACTTCTGTCTTCTCCAGACCTGTGCACATTATTTTGGCCGTCTTTTCTCGCGGTTCTACTTCTCAGATAAGACATTAGAAGACCTCTGTCAGGATATAATCCACAGTACAGAGAATATTCAGGTTGAGTCAGGCAGCGGGGAGGCAATGCAGCCCTCCGACGAGACCAGAGACAAGGTTAACTTTCCACCAGCAAGTGCAAAAAGCATATGGGAAAACCTAGACGCAGGATTATGCAAAGAACTGGACAAACAGCTAAGAGGGAAAAACCTGGAGCAAAAGCTGGAAGCATTTGGTAACATCATATATCTTCACTGCTACAAAGAGTTTGGAACCAAACAGGCAAAAAGAGAAAAAGTGACATCAAGAAAGTCCAGAAGACAGAGGAAAATAGAAGCAATAAGACAGCAGAAGAACCATGCCCGGAAAATGTTCAAGAAAGCACATGAATCAGAAAAAGAAGGACTAAGACAGGTTTGGCAGCATCTAAAATCCCAGCACAATGCCCTTTGCAGAGCTGAAAGACTATGTAAAAGGAAGAGGGAAACCAGATACGCAAGAGAGAAGTTCTACAGAGATCCCTTCGGATTTGCCAAGCAGTTATTTGAACAGCCAAAATCAGGTACGCTGAAAGTAGGTAAGGAGGTGCTCGAAGAACATCTGAGCAAGACATACTCTGATAAAAATCAGCATACACCTCTCGAGCAGATGAAAGGTCTAGTGTGGCCCTGTGCACCAGGCAGCAAATTCAAATGCAGCCCACCAACCTTACAAGAAGTAGAGAGCATTGTAAGGAAAGCTAAAGGCAAGTCAGCACCAGGCCCAAATGGCGTTCCTTACATACTATACAAAAGATGCCCTGAAGTACTAAAGAAGCTTCATAAACTCCTACGAACAGCATGGACCAAAGGAGTCTTATGTAAGGAATGGAAAAAGGCTAACGGAGTATACATCCCCAAGGAGCAGAATTCCACTGAAATCAACCAGTTCAGGCCGATCTCACTTCTGAATGTGGAAGGAAAGATATTCTTCTCTGTGATGACAAAAAGACTAACAACATACCTCCTAGACAATGGTTACATTGATACATCCGTGCAGAAGGGAGGAATTCAAGGTTTCCCAGGATATCTCGAGCATGCGTCAATGATTTGGGAAGCCATTCAGCAGGCAAAATCTGGAAAGCAAGATCTACAGGTAATATGGCTTGACCTAGCCAATGCGTATGGCTCAGTACCGCACCAGATGATATGGCTAGCACTAAACATGTACCATGTGCCAAAAGAAATCACAAATATGCTGAAAAGGTACTTCACAGGGTTCCTCATGAGGTTTGGAACATCAGGATATACTACAAGATGGATCGAGCTCCAGGTAGGAATTGCAATGGGCTGTACAATATCTCCCATACTGTTCGTACTAGCCATGCAAGTAATCCTAAGAGCAGCAGAAGGAGCAGCAGAAGGCCCAAGATTCAGAAATGGATGTCAAATGCCACCACTAAAAGCATTTATGGATGACACAACAGTAATAACAACCAGTGAAGCACAGGCACGAAAGATGTTAGAGCGTTTGGATAGTCTTATCATATGGTGTCGCATGAGCTTCAAGCCAAAGAAGTCAAGAAGCCTGTCACTCATGAAAGGGAAAGTGATAGAAAGATCATACACAGTGGCAAATCAAATAATCCCAACTGTAGGGGAAGAGCCAGTGAAGAGCCTTGGCAGAGTATATGATGCATCCATGAAGGACTCCAGCGCTGTGAAGCAGGTTATAGAAATGGCGCAGAATGGACTGAGCATCATAGACAAAAGCAGGCTACTGGGTAAGTTCAAAATATGGTGCCTCCAGTTCATGCTGATTCCAAAACTGATGTGGCCACTACTCATTTACGAAGTAAGTACCAGCACAGTAGAGGCAGTCGAAAGAAAGATAAATAAAGCCATAAGAAAATGGTTGGGCGTACCACCAGGATTAACTGATGTAGCGCTGTACTGCAAGAAGAGCAAACTGCAGCTGCCTTTCAAATCTGTGGTTGAAGAATACAAGGTAGGAAAAACAAGACTTGCAATGATGCTACAAGAATCTACAGATCCGGTGGTACGAGAAGTGCAGCCAACACTTAGAACTGGACGAAAATGGAAAGTAGGTGAGGAAGTGACCACAGCCAGGGAAACGCAGGAGCTGAAAGAAGTAATAGGGTACACCCAGACCAACAGAAGGGGATTTGGTCATGGTGAAATCAAGTGGTGGTCAAAGGCCTCCTGTAAGGAAAGAAGGGATATGATCATCAGCGAGGTAAGGAATTCAGAGGATGACAAGCGGGTCCAGAAGGCAGTCCAACAATCACAACAAGGGCAATGGACAACATGGGAGGAAGTCCTGCAGAGATCACTAACATGGAATGACATCTGGAAAATGGCACCCTTGAGGCTCAGCTTCATCATCAGAGCCACTTATGACCTTCTGCCTACAGGCTCCAACCTATACAAATGGGGTGTATCAGAAGATACAAAGTGCCCTCTCTGCAACGAAAGGCAAACATTGGAACATGTGCTGTCAGCATGTAGAGTGTCTTTAAGGCAAGGACGGTACACCTGGCGGCACAACAGAGTGTTGCAGGAACTAGTAGCCATTGTAGACAGGGCAAACGATAAAGCAAATAACAGCAAAAGAGTTGAGGTCCCACCTAAATACTTCATAGGTGCTGGTACGACATCAAATATTGAAATCAGGGACATTCCCTTACCATCACTGCTAGATGGTACGAATGATTGGGAAGTGACAGCGGACCTTCCAGAAAGACGAGAATACCCGACTGCCATTAAGAACACAGGAATGCGACCGGACATTGTAGTGTACTCCACAGAAAAACAGGAATTAATAATGATCGAGCTTACGGTCCCATACGAAACTAGAATAGAGGAACAGCATTTATTCAAATTGGAGAAGTACAATGATCTGGTCAAGCAACTGAGGCAGGGGGCAGGAATCAGGGCAAAAGTGATAGCTGTAGAAGTGGGAGCAAGAGGATTCATAGCAACATCAGCATATGACCTATGTAAGCAACTGGGCATAAAGGGACAAGCAAGAGCAAGGGCATTGAGAAGCCTTTCAGAAACAGCAGAAAAGGCCTCATGCTGGCTGTGGAGTATGCGAAACAAGCATTGGGAACATAAGTAATTTCATTTGCCACAACCAATACCAGTCCTCCCTAGCTAAATCGCTAAAGACGCGTGGCAACTGGAAGATCATGGGTTCGATCCCGGGACTGAAAAAAAAGCAACAACTCACAAGACCTCTGGGAGTCATGACCCAGAGGGGCCCACCTCCCTTAGAGTGTCAGGAGTTTAAAGGGCCGAAACACTTGTCTGAGGGGGGGGGGGGTACTTCCTCTGATGATCTGAAGGAGTTGTGTTGTTGTTCCGCTCTCTACGGTAGAGAGTTTCCTGCATATAGTTTGTTTTTTTTTCTCTCTTCTACAATTTCTCTTAAGACGTATTCAAAATGTTTGATTATTCTCAGATAATCTTCGAGGTTAATCTTCTGACCTACTTAATCCAAATATCTGTCTCAGGCGTCTTATCTCTTACAACACATGTCTAGAATTCTTGAACTTTAAACCGTGTTAGCGTGATCTTGGAACACGCGGAGATATTTCCATGTTTCAGAACTCTGTTAACACTTCGTATATGCTTATTTTGGTTAATGTTGTTAACCATGTATAGATAACTGGCGTTAGAAAGATTTATAACTTGCTAGAGTAAGATGTTGGTTGTCGACTACTGCAGTACACATATCGGCAGGGCCTTTGAAAGAAGGTCTGCAGCTTAATTCAAAATTGTTTATAGGCCTCGCAAAACCTATTCTGTGTTTTTACCTCCAGAATCTCTGGGGCCCCTATTGGCTTTCCAGGACCCCCTACCATTTCGCCTTCTGGGTAAAGTAGCGATGCCCCTGTTGTGCCCTGCTCTCACTGGCCCTGCCCCGGGGAGGCAAGGCAGAGCTAGGATCTATGGCTTAGAAGCGGAGATGAATGTTTCTGGAAAAGGATCAGGTATAAGAGCTAACGTCCCGGGGGTGGGCGGTGGGGCAGGGGCATGACGCTGTCCAATTTGGCAGTCAGCGATTTATAGCTCACATGCTAACGTCGGGGTTGGCGAACCATAGCTGACCAAGACCCTGTCCCGCCTCTCTGTTGGTGTCCCCATAAAAAAGGCCTAGCCTGGCTAACGGGACAGGGATCGTGGCAGCCCCTATGGTGGTGGAGTCCACTAAAGAAGTATTGCACACCGTAAGTTTGTGGTGTTCTGTGACGAAAGTTGGTGGTGTTCTGTGACGAAAGCTGGTAATGTTCTGTGACGAAAGTTGGTGGTGTTCTTTGAAGAAAGTTGATAATGTTCTTTGTGACTGAAGAAGATAATTCTGTATGTTTTAGTGAAAGGTGATGATGATGATGATGACGATGATGATGGTAAGAATAGTGACCTTCGTAGTTAAAGGTAGCTAATGTTCTATGTTTTATGGATAAAAGGTGCAGATGTTCCAAATATCGTGTTTGAAGTATTAGGTCGAATATAAGTATTACTGAATAGAGGTCTCCTTGAACACTACGACTCTGGAAAAGTATGAAAATGAAAGTGATATTATAATAGCTAGTAGCAAATAATGAGCACTAAAGTTACAATTTTTCAGTTCTTATTAACAATCTTATAACGTTGTGATTTTGCTCGCACAAAGGTAGAAGGAGGGCTTGATAGACAAAATATGTGATAAGAAAGAAACGAAGAAGGAAAGAAAGAAAGAAACGAAGAAAGAAAGAAAGAAAGAAAGAAAATGAAAACCAAGGAATGAGAAATTTGAATAAGAAGAAAAACAATGGGAGAAGAAGAAGTGCTAGTAGTAGTAATAGTAGTAGTAGTCGTAGTAGTAGTATTAGTAGTAGTAGAAGAAGAAGTAGTTGTAGTAATAGTAGTAGTAGTAGTAGTAGTAGTAGTAGTAGTAGAAGTAGTGGGAGTAGTAGTAGTAGAAGTTAGTAGTAGTAGTAGCAGAAGTAGAAGAAGTAGTAGAATAGTAGTAGTAGTAGAAGCAGTAGTAGTAGTAGAAGTAGCAGTAGTAGTAGTAGAAATAGTAGTAGTAGTAGTAGAAGTAGTAGTAGTAGAAATAGTAGTAGTAGTAGAAGTAGTAGTAGTAGTAGTAGTAGAAGTAGCGGTAGTAGTAGTAGAAATAGTAGTAGTAGTAGTAGTAGAAGTAGTAGTAGTAGAAATAGTAGTAGTAGTAGAAGTAGTAGTAGTAGTAGTAGTAGAAGTAGCAGTAGTAGTAGTAGAAATAGTAGTAGTAGTAGAAGTAGTAGTAGTAGTAAAAGTAGTAGCAGTCGTAGAAGTAGTAGTAGTAGTAGTAGTAGTAGTAGTAGTAGTAGTAGTAGTAGTAGAAGTAGTAGTAGTAGAAATAGTAGTAGTAGTAGTAGCAGTAGTAGTAGTAGTAGTAGAAGTATTAATAGTAGTAGTAGCAGAAGTAGTAGTAGTAGTAGTAATAGTAGTAGTAGTAGTAGTAGTAGTAGTAGTAGTAGTAGTAGTAGTAGCAGAGAAGAGCAGGAAAAAAGGAAGGAGAAAAGAAAAAAAAACGCATAACTAGTGTCCTTGGCTAATGTCATCCTTCATTTCTGAGACAACACAGAATTATACTCGCGTGTCTGCCTGGATCCGACATTGTCTCCAGGTACTGGAATGTTAAATCCAGCCCAGATACGTCTGTTCTGTGACTTTCTCAAACAGTACCAGGAGCATGTGGGACCTGATATGAGTCCCAGAGTATTTTAATTCTCATAGAAAAGTCCTGGAGTGGTGAATGTCCCAGGTTACAACTTTTGAGATTGAAGGTTATTGCCCCAGTAAAATGTACTGGCGTTAGTGTCACATGTTGTAGCGAAGATGGTACCGTATTATTTTGATGTAGGTACCAGATGTAGGTTTCTGGTTTTATCTAGGGTGTATTGATTATTCTATTCTGTGTCTGAAGATCTTGTGGACCCACCCGTGGCTGTCTCTTTTAGTTGTGATCTGTTAGCATTTGCAGAGAAACGTTTCAAATGAGATGTTGTGTTTTAAAGTTGGTATTAAATATACGTTTTTCGTGACAAGGTGAGATTTTGTGTCAAAGATATCTTTGTTGCTTTAAACTGTATCGGATATTCTTTAGTTCTTACTGTGTTAAGAGTCATGTTATATATCTGTCTGTTTCCTGTAGCGAAAGTATTGTTTGATGTTACTTTTGATAATGTAGAGAGATTTGTATCATGTATATTCTCATTCTCTCTCTCTTTCTTTTTTATTTTCCTTTCTCCCTCTTTCTTTTTTTGTCCCTTTTTTGCGCGCTCTCTTTCTTCTTTTTCTTCTTTTCATTCTCTCTCCTGCTCTTCCTCTCTCTCTGTCTCTCTCTTGCTCTTCCTCTCTTTCTCTTTCTATTTCTCTCTTTCTCTCATCCTGTTGTTCCTGATTCTTTCTTTATTTTTCCTTATTTCTTTTCTTTCTTTCTTTTCTTGTTTTCTTTTTCCTTCTTTTCTTTCTTTTCCCTTTCTTTCTTTCTTTTCTTTTTCCTTTCTGGCTTTCTTTTCTTTCTTTCTTCTTCCTTTTCTGTTTTCTTTTCTTTCTTTCATTTCTTTTCCCTTTCTTTCTTTCTTTTTTTTTCCTTTCTTTCTTCCTTTCTTTCTTTGTTTTTCCTTTCTTTCTTACTTTCTTTCCTTCTTTTTCCTTTCTTTCTTTCTTTTTCCTTACTTTCTTTTTTCTTTCTTTCTTTCTTTTTTTTCCTTTCTTTTTCCATGTTTTTCTTTCTTTTTTTTTCTTTTTGCTTTTTTTCGTTCTTGCTTTTTTCTTACTTTCCTTCTTTCTTTTTCCTTTCGTTCTTTCTTTTTTCTTTCCTTCTTTCTGTGCTTCTTTCTTTCTTCAGAATCTGCCAGGGGTGTAATACTTTTGTACGGCATGTACCAAACTTGGCTGGATGTAAGAAACTTGGCTGGATGTAAGAAACTTGGCTGGATGTAAGAAACTTGGCTGGATGTAAGAAACTTGGCTGGATGTAAGAAACTTGGCTGGATGTCCGAGTAATCTGAGACTGCCTATACTTGGTTACAAATTTTAACATAACCAGCCGGAGAAAACGTCCTTCAATTGACTTTTTCTTTCACCCGGGGCCGGTCTCTTACGGATCTGACCCCGGCGGCCCCTCCCCCTCCGTCCCCTCCTTCCTCCCTGTCAACCTTCAAGCCATATCCCTGTCAGAGGACAAATCCTCCACCCCCCATTTTTTTCACCCCAACTTCTGAATATCTCAGTCATAAGCGTGTCTCTTACATGGAGGACGTTGTAAAGGACATTGAAAGGGGGGGGGGTTATATAACTCAGGTCTACATTACCATGGGGAGAGAGGGGGTAGGGGTGGTGTGTTTGAGGTGGGGGAGATAATTTATAAACATGTCCTAGTCACCTTCACATCTCCAACAGTCTAGCTTGTGTGATGGTTTCAGAAAGTATTCACAAATATATTTGTTGTTCGTGTGAAGAGTAGCCGCTGTGGACGTTGCTTGGACGGAAAAGTGTTATTTCTTCTTATTATTATTATTACTACTTTCCCATAATTCAGCACAGTAAGTGTTTTATCGGTGAATCGATATCAGTCCTCGTGTATCGATCGGTAAATAACACAGAACTCCGCTTGTCTTTCGGAGCATCATTTCCTTTCTTAAATGATAATGTTCGTTTTTCCTACAGTGTGCCGGTTATATGTTTTTTGTGTGTATAACTTCAGACAAATTGGTTCGTAAACGTTTCTAATAACGTTTTTCATTTTATATGTAGATTTTAAAAGAAATTATAGTTTATGTTTACCTTCATTGTAATTAGTTATCCTCTTCTATTTATTTCTCTGTACTACAGCTACTATTACTACTACTACTTTTGCTACTAATATCACTGTTATTGTATCTTTTCTTGCTGGTTAATGCTGTTGTTGTTATTGTTGTTCTTGTTCTTCTTGTTCTTCTTCTTGTTCTTCTTCTCCAATATTTAGTCGATATCTGCAGTTCTCGCCCCTAGAAATGACCAATATTTAGGCAATTTACCAAATTTACCAGATGAGAAATGGATGGAAAAACTAATTATGTCAGTCCTTAAGAGTAGCGAAGAGCAGAACCTCTATCTTAATGCGAAGAAATCTAAATTGATGACAACTGACAAAACAAATAAGGTAGCTGAAATATGTATCAGTGAGGAAAAATTGGAAGAGGTGAAGATTTTTCCATATCTTGGATCATTACTAACTAGTATGGAGATACAGTCAGTCATTTGAATGTTCTTTGCGGAACTTTGCCTCCCTAACAGCTCTCCTGTATGCCTCTCGGTTGTGAGCAAGATGCCCTGCTGCTGATGCATCAATTTGCATATTATCAACGATGTCTTGCAGCCATCTTCCACTTGGTCTTTCTCTTTTTTTTCCATTATATACCCTTCCATGATGTTTAATGTGTCCAAAATTTTTAAGTTTTCTCTTTTTAATCCTCTTTACTAGCCAGCCTTCTTCAACACCAAGTTCTTGTAGTATGGATATATTTGTTCTTTTTTGTGTCTATGAAATCTGAAGAACTCTTCTGTAGCATTTACATTCAAAGGCATGTATGTGTTCCTCAGCTGTTTTGTTAAATTTCCAGGTCTCACAGGCATATGTTGCGATGGGAAAGATGCATGCCCTTAAAAATCTTATGTTTGTAGTTCTGTCTGTTCCTCTCCACAGATTCTTTAGTTGTTTTACTTTCTGAATAGCGATAGATGTCCTCCTTTTAATTTCCATCATTTTTAATTAAATGGGGTCTACCTCTGTGATGTTTCCGCCATATTCAGGGCTTTATTCGTGAGTAGTTTCGGCAAATTGATGCCCGTGTGGCTTGCTGTAAAGTCAGGCTTCTTTATCAGCTCCACTACGTCTGGAACCCACCACTTTCAAACACCGTGATTACAAATGGGAAGGAAAGGAACAATGCAGAATGATTTGTTGAAAGATGTTTTATTGTTTTTAAGTTGTTTTTCATGTAATGAAACAGATGGACGGTTAGGTTGTGGTTTTGGGGTGAGGAGTGGGGGAGCCTTGTAAGTCTATGTTGCCGGTAGGTAAACCTTTTAAATGAATGTTTTCCAGCTGACACAGCCATGCGCCTACTGCACACATGGTAAATCAGGCAGAAACGTTTAAAGGCCAGGTGTTATGAATAGAGGCCGCATTCAAAGACTTGTAGCGACCAGACTGCCACACACCTGGCTAGGCCAGACCACTCAGTAACTTTAAGCTGAAAAAGAGAACGCATCGGATCTATAAACCTACATTTTACAAGTGAACATTCACTCTTCCAGCAAGTGAGGTTTATTTTCAGAATGAGAGTGGAAACAAAGCTTGGAATGTTGTTAATGTTTATAGCCTGAAAAGTGAAATAAATGTTCAAGCAGTTAAGAGTTACGTTGATATTTACTCCAGAGACTGGATTCAGCACCCGTTTAGGGTTATTATTTACGAATTCTTAAAGAGAAAACACATTTACCTTTTCGATGACCTTTTCTTGACGACATTAAACTTTTTTTGCCGCTGGAGATTTTGCCTGTTTAAGAGACATCACTCTTGAAAACAGAGCTAGGTTTGTATTCAAGGAAGTGGGGGACAAATAATGAAAAGAAGTTGATGTGTGAAAGGATTCTTAAGCAAACAGCAGACAGTTTGTTTATAGATGGGTTTCGTTTTTTTGTAATTGATGGGAATGTGTACTGTGTTTGTTTGTGGGTCAGAAATGTTTTTATAACGTTCTTTGCCTTTGGTATTCGCACTTAATCCATTTAGCCGTGTAGATGAATGATTTTTCTTCGTTTGGTAGGTTTGTGTGTGTGTGTGTTCAGATAGCCCTGGAATGTCTTTGAACGTCGAGTTATGGCCTTATATGTTGTTGCTGTTGATGTTGTTTCGCCTCCTTGGATTTAGAGTAGGATTTTCATAGCAGGCGATGTCGTGAAGATGTGTAGTTTTTGGCTGCGGTGGGTTGATGTGGTTAGCTTTAAGACGGGCGTGTGTGGTGTGGGGGAGCCAAAAATATGAGCTGTCTCCACTCTGTCAGGGGTCACCGGTTCATGTCTGCCGGGAGGAATACATTCTTCTTCTTCTATCTCCCTGGAACTAAGAGCTTGGTGGGGTTTTTTTTTTAATAGATGCATTGAAGATTTTGAGGGACAGCATTGTATCGGATTGGAAGCGGGTTGCGGCAGTTACTTTTTAAAGTCCCTTACCAAAGGGGTGTGCAATACTTCTTTAGCAGACTCCACCACCACGGGGATAATGGCGATCCTTGCCACGGTAGCCTGATAAGGCATGTTGCTGGTGGTACCGACGAAGCAGTGACACGGCTCTTGGTCAGCTATGGGTCGCCAACCCTGACGATATCATGTCAGCTATGGGTCACCAACCCTGACACTAGCATGTCAGCTATGGGTCGCCAACCCTGACACTAGCATGTCCCAACCCTGACGATAGCATGTCAGCTATGGGTCGCTGACTGTCAAATCTGTCAATGCCTTCACTCCTCAACTTCCTGTCACCCAGAAACAGAAGCGGGCACATCGCCCTTCCTGGAGCTGGGGAGGGGAAAACGGTCAGGCCTAGTACTGACACGTGACCATCTACTGTGCTGTCAGTTCAAGGTGACCATCTACTGTGCTGTCAGTTCAAGGTGACCATCTACTGTGCTGTCAGTTCAAGGTGACCATCTACTGTGCTGTCAGTTCAAGGTGACCATCTACTGTGCTGTCAGTTCAAGGTGACCATCTACTGTGCTGTCAGTTCAAGGTGACCATCTACTGTGCTGTCAGTTCAATGGAAACACGCGCACTAACAATGTATCCCTCTACGGCGTGACATACGCCGCCACCAAGGTGACCTCTGACAACCCTGTCTGGTTAGCCAGATTAAGTCTGATGCTTGGGGCACAACCGGAGACGTGGGACAGGGTCTTACTCGCCGTGGGTTCACTGGACCAGATTATCTGGCGTTTACACATCTTTGGTGCTGTCATGAGATCTTCTGGGGACTGCGTGGTCTAGAGGCTAGAGGTTCGCCTCGGGGTTTGGGGATAGCGGGTTCGAATCCCACCAGAAAAATAATCTGAAAGGATTTTTATGTCGTTAATCTTCCAGCAATATACTCTCCCTTGGTCTTTATGTGAAGAGACTGAACGTTGCGCTCGTTCAAAATCCGTTGGCAGTTGGAAATGCCGTAAGAAGTAGGTCAGTGGCCCGCTTCCTGGGCACAGATTCTTGGAAAAATCTATCACGGATATTGGTGGATGGGCGTGGAGTGTATACGCTGACTGCGACACCTGTTCTGTGGCGTTAGAAGGAACACCAGGTGGAGCAGGTAAGGGAATGCGACGAAGCCTTTTCCGAAGGAACAAACAGTGAAGCAGGGAAAACGACGGGCCCTGAGTTTACAAACCCTGACCTGTAGACAGGTGCAAAGAGCAAAGTTCACCAAAACGGTGTTTATCCAATCATTGCGCCTCCCCTCCCTCCCTTTTCTCCCTAGCATCAAACAGGCTGTTCCGGTACTACAGCGGGTAAATGTGGACGTTATTCCTCGCGATCAGCGGCCGTGACACTAGTCCTTGGTACCGCCTGGGGATCAAAGAAAAGCCGAGCTTTGTCACACCTGGCCAGATTTGTTGCATCAGGTTGTCAAAATGGTCATCGCCGTATGACCTTGCAAAGTCTTCAAGGTCACAGCTGAAAAAAAATAATAAAACATGGGCCTCTGTGTGGAATTTTGTAAGCTGGTACAGAACTATGTTCTTCCCTCCTAATCCAATTAATTAGTCGTTCCGTTTTCATCCAATATGGGCCCCTAATAATGGAGGAAGCCCTCTGGGCCCCAGAACGATACAGCGGTTTACCCCCACACCCTTTCATTGCCCCTACATAAAACAACATATTATATATATATATACCAACAACATAGCAACATAGAACTTTCAATAAACAACTGTCCTCTATAGTCTCCACCAACATTCTCCAGATGTTCCAAATGTCCCATGTGGGTCCAATTTGATCTTAGTTTGAGAAACAAATTTTAGAAATGTTCCTGGCCGCCGTGCGACAGTGTATGGTGGTCTCTGTGGCTACAGTTCCAGCGGCCATGTTGGTGGCTGATGCCAGAGTGGTCTAGTGGGCAGTGCAAACGTCTCTCACGTGGAGCTTTCGTTGTTCAAGCCCAGACGAAGACATCAAGTAACCCAAGTGTAGAAACTGGTACCTGACTTCTTCTGAAGCTAAAGAAGTGATGGTTGCGGGGCGTGATACTAACTACATTGCTCTCTAATGCGCAGTGAAGTCAAGGGGAGTATGGGCACCGTTTCTCTAGATGCTTCTGTGGCATGCTAGTCCTGTGTTTCATTGGTTTCTCGGAAGAATCAAAGAGCAGGGGGCAGAGAAAGCTGATATATAGGTCTGAATAAAGTGACCCTAAAGCGGTTTATGGCGAAGACTTTTTCTACCAACTTTCTAACAACCCGAGCTATTCCATCAGATGTTTCAGACGTAGGTAACTCTTTCTTCTTTGGAGCGGATGGGATGAGTAGAGAGAAAGAGTTAGTCCATCGTGGATATCTTTTCCGTTGTTACTTTCCAAGTGGATCTGGAAGTGGACATGTAGTAAGTTTACGTGGGTTTCTGACACGAGAAGTAATTATTCAGAGTTCAGTAATCTTTGCTCTAGACGTTAAATTACCTCCCTTTTTTGTTCTGGCCTTAGTTCATTACGTATGCTAATTATTGCACCTTCTTATAAGTCTAAGCAATTTAAAATAGTTAACTGGACTTCTTCTTCTTCTTCTTCCTCTACTATTTCAACTTCTTCACCTACTTCTTCTACTACTTCTTCTTCTTCTTCTTCTTCCTCTACTACTTCAACTTCTTCACCTACTTCTTCTACTACTTCACCTACTTCTTCTACTACTTCTTCTTCTTCTTCTTCTTCCTCTACTACTTCAACTTCTTCACCTACTTCTTCTACTACTTCACCTACTTCTTCTACTTCTTCTTCTTCTTCTTCTTCTTCTTCCTCTACTACTTCAACTTCTTCACCTACTTCTTCTACTACTTCACCTACTTCTTCTACTTCTTCTTCTTCTTCCTCTACTACTTCAACTTCTTCACCTACTTCTTCTACTACTTCACCTACTTCTTCTACTACTTTTTCTTCTTCTTCTTCTTCCTCTACTACTTCAACTTCTTCACCTACTTCTTCTACTACTTCACCTACTTCTTCTACTACTTCTTCTTTTTCTTCTTCTTCCTCTACTACTTCAACTTCTTCACCTACTTCTTCTACTTCTTCTTCTTCTTCTTCTACTGCTTCAGTCTCACTGTGACTGCGAGCTCGAGTTCTTTGTATTCGATGAAGTGGAGATGTTGAGGCACAGGCATCGTGTCGGATTGAGAGTGGGCCATGGTAGCTATTTTTTTCAGTCTCTGAGTTGAGCTAAAACTCAGGGGGTTTGCAGTACTTCTTTAGCAGACTCCACCACTATGGTGTCTACGGCGATCTCTGCCTTGTTAGTCAGGCTAGATCTGTTACTGGGGGCACCAAAACCCTAAATCTACTAAGTCAGCTATGGTTCGCCAACCCTAACGCTAGCAAGTCAGCTATGGTTCGCCAACCCTAACGCTAGCAAGTCAGCTATGGTTCGCCAACCCTAACGCTAGCAAGTCAGCTATGGTTCGCCAACCCTAACGCTGGCAAGTCAGCTATGGTTCGTTGATTGCCAGATCAGACAGTGTCATGACCCCACCCCCCACCCCACCCCAATCCAGCTGAACAAATAAATGGAGTGACAGAAATAATTTCCTCATAGTCCCCCCCCCCCTCCCGCCTCCTCTTTTCTCATTACATTTAATCAAATGCAAGTTTTTTGTTGTTTTTAATGAGACAGAAATTGCATTTATTGCATGCCGCACTGCATTTAGGTTAGTTCTCATTTAAATGTAAAGTACAATAGAAACAAAGCCATGCTACTGAAGCAAACAGTGCATATATTTTACATGGTGTGTTCCATGTGATTGAGGCTTATACGGGATATAATGGTCGTTCGTTCATTCATTAGCATGTCCCTTGCGGAACTTTGCTTCCCTAACAGCTCTCCTGAAGGCCTCTCGGTTGTAAGCAAGATGGCCTACCTCTGACGCATACGTTTGCAGATTATCAACGATGTCTTTCAGCCATCTTCGCCTTGGCCTTCCTCTTTCTTTTTTCCCATTATGTACCCTTCCAAGATGGTCTTCTCTAAATTATCAGGACGATTAATATGTCCGAAATACTGAAGATTTCACTATTTAATCTTCTTTATTAGCGAACCTTATTCAATATTAAGTTCTTGCAGAAGGGATATATTTGTTCCCTTTTATCTTCGTGATATGATGTTAATGATATCATTATCCTTGATATTTTCCATGTCTTTGAGAAATACATGGGATTCTATTTTCTTGTTTCATGCCATAGCATACAGGGATAATTGTGCTAGTTCACATATATTCTTTGACCTTTTCCATGGTACTGAGACATAGCACAAGATTAGAATATCTGGTTATATGTGGCAAGAACAGATTAAAATATCTGGGGATATGTAGCCAGAAAAGATTAGAATATCTAGGGATATGTAGGAAAAAGCAGATTGGAGAATCTGGGCATATGCAGCAAGAACAGATTAGAGTATCTGAGGATATGTTGCAAGAACAGATTAGGATACCTGGTGATAAGTAGAAAGAACAGATTAAAATATCTGGGGTTATGTAGCAAGAACAGAATAGAATATATGAGGATATGTGGTAAAACAGATTAGAATAAATTGGGATGTGTAGCAAGAACAGATTAAAATAACTGGGGATATGTAGCAAGAAAACATTAGAATATCTGGGGATATGTAGCAAGAACAGATTAGAATATCTGATGATATATAGCAATGCTAGGATTATGTACAAAGGATGGATGGCAGATGTGTACCAAGTGATTATCAAAATGGATGAGAGTTGTGTATCCTGAGATTATCATAATTGATGAGAGTTGTATATCAAGAGATTATCATAATGGATGACTGTATCAAGAGATTATCATAATGAATGACTGTATCAAGAGACTACCATAATGGATGAGAGTTGTGTATGAAGAGATTATTATAATCGATAAGAGTTGGTATCAAGAGATTATCATAATGGATGACTATATCAAGAGATTATCATAATCGATGGCTGTATCACGAGATTATCACTATGGATGACAGTTGTGTATCAAGAGACTATCATAATAGATGAGAGTTGTGTATCAAGAGACTATCATAGTGGATGAGAGTTATCTATCAAAAGATTATCATACGGCGAATTTTCCAGAAGAAATAGATAGCACGATGATCGAGAACAGGTTCAATGATATTTATAAGGCGTCCACGAGAGATGCTTCATCCGTCACGAGGATATACTGGGTAGAGAAAAACAGCGGAAGGAAAGCTGATTAAGTCGTACAGAACATTGTGGACAAGCTTCAGGCAGACCTCCGATGGTCACTCTTCCTTAGGAGTTCCTGAACTTTAAAAGGCTGAAAAACGTGCATACGGGACAGGGATGCTCCTCTGATGATCTGAGGGATTGTGCCGTTGTTTGATTCTCTGCAATAGAGAGCTGCCGTCCTATATTCAGTTAAACCTTTTTGTGTGTATGACATTTTGTACATATAAACTATACAGATTTTGATATGAGGTATTTGTAAATTACAGAAATATTAGATTTTTTTCCTTGTACAAGAATTAGATTTCTATAAAGTTTATATAGGAAATCGTTTTCCAACAAATAAGAACATCTTTATCACTGAACATCACTAGAGAATTCTGTAATGCTGCATTAAGCCTGTTCTACTCCATGGAAGTGAGTTATGGACAATCAGCAGATCGATGGAAAGATCACTAGAGGCAACAGAGATGTGCTTTCTTAGAAGAACATTAAGAATATCACAGACAGCTGAAATGACAAACAACGAATCTCTAACAAAAGCAAACGTAGAAAGGAACCTAATTAAAGTCATAAGTAAATGACAGTCATCGTTCATTGGTCATATAATGAGAAGAGGAGGGCTTGAAAATGGCATAACAACAGGAAAGATCAAAGGAAAGAGAGGCAGGGGAAGACCAAGAGAAAAAAGAATCATGAACAGTGTAAGGCTTTGGGCACAACGAAAGCTGAGCTAATGGAACATATCAAGAAACAAGATCTGTGAGAATGCACGTCCACCAACGCTAACCGGAGTGGCACATGATGATGATAGTGATGATAGGAAATAAAGTGTGTGTTTTTCTTAAGTAAAAATATAAATACTTTGACATCTTTAGGCACGTTTTTTTAAATATTTTTTTTTCAAATTAAAGACTCCCAGTGGATTACTCAGTATCTCTCTAAATCCCTTTCGACAAGCTGTCATCATCATCATCATCATCGATACAAATATGACTTTAAAATGTCATAAGGTTGCTTTTGTTCTACATATAAATAGCTGGGAATGAAACAGACAACAACAAAAGCAACAACAAAAGAAATCCTCAGGGATCGAGACCAGTACCCCAGCCATATGGTTCCTGTACCCCCTAGAGGGGTATGGATACCCCAGGCAAAGAATCTTTGTCTTAAGTGGCTCAGGTGCGCTAAACCTTGCACCCGATATTAAGAACGATTCACGTAAACAAATCTTGAATGAAAACTTCCGGTAGAGATTAACCATAAAATGATTCTTGACTGAGGTTATAACTTGTGCAGATGTAGAAACAGGCAGAAGTGTTTGCCCTAGCTGAGGCTGACGAAAATCGAAAGATCAATCTAAAGACAGGAAACAATGATCTCAGAGACGATTTGCGGCTTTTAAGAAACGGATTTCAGCTTCGCTGAGCTCAGTAAACACGTCCGTGAATAGTAACTCGGTCACTTTGGGGTAGGTCAGAAAGGAGGATATGCGATCTGAATCAGCTGTAGACAACAGAGCGTGACAAGCCGAATCCTTGCATGCGCGACCACGGGAAGAATCAGAGGTTTTCAAGCTGTGAAGTGACTGCTCAATGGACAGAAAACTGTTGTAGGGAGCAAAACGGCAGCACAACGCCACACTTAGTTTGCTACATGACAAATATCCATGTGACACCTGGACACGTGTATACAGACGGATCAGCACACAATGCAATAAAGAATGGAGGGACAGGACACATATTGAATATCCAAACAACACTACTGACAAGATTTCCATGCCCATTGAAAAATACTGCAACAACTATGATGCAGAAGTCAGGGCAATTATTGCTGCAGTTGAAAAACTATCAGACTCCAGAATTGATACGTGCCCCGTAGTAATTCTCACAGATGCAGGATCAGTACTGAAAGCTCTTCAGTGCAACAAACTACCAGACCTTAAGGATGCCTTGTCAAAAATTGGCTTACAACACAAAGTCACTTTGCAGTGGGTTCCCTTCCACTGTGGGTTACCAGGCAATGAGAAAACTGCCCGTCTGGCCAAAGAGGGCACTGAAATGGATCAACCAGACATACCAATCACCTATAATCAGAAGAAAAGCATGATAAAAACCTACAGGAAGCCAAAACACCACCACATGAGGACTATCACATGCTAAACAGAAAAGAACAAGTCACCATTTTCCGTCTCCGAACAGGACACAGTCGACTCCGAAGTCATATGTATACAAAGTTTAAGGTTGGTACTTCTAATCTATGTACATGTGCCCAGGTGCCCCAAACTGTGGGACATATCCTCCAGAACTGCACCAACTATGAGACGCTGAGAAATAATTACTGGCCCAGTGAAACCACTAAAGAAGATAAGCTCTACGGTTCCATACATGAGTTACAAAAAACAGTGAAATGTATCCAAGAGACAGGGCTGCAGATATAGACAGACAATGGGAACGAAGAAGAAGCACAGCGTCTCAGATCATGGCAGAACCACCAGGAAGCAAGCGTTGAAGCCCTTAAAGTTGAAATGTTCTGTTAATTTCAGAAACCGCTTTTAATGTGTTGCTTTTGTTAAAAGACAAATAAGCGTGAACATGCTTGTTTTAGAGGCCGTCACTTCGAGCTGTGCTCTCAGTCACCTGTACTTTTACTAAATGATTTCACGTACGTTCTCTAGCGAACCATAAGAGGCTATCTCACCTCTTCTCTGGTGCTCTCAGTAACAGGGCCAGCCTGGCAAACGGGACAAGGATCTTTATAACCAGTGGCGAAGTATCCGTTAAGCTGAAAATGCTTTTTAAGCTCCGGGGCCAGAGAAGGCAGTGGGGCCCCATATATGGAAAAAATGTAAATATAGATGATTGTTTTATTAAGTTTATATCAGAAGGTGAACGGTTTAGGGAGGTGGGGGGGGGCCTGTTTTCAATTTAGCCTAAGGATGTGGATCGTCGTTAATCTACATGCAGTGGTGGAGGCTTTTAAGAAGTTTTGGTCATTTACAGAAATTGTAAGGAAGTATAATAAAATTAAAGTGGAATAATCAGAACCACTTGTCTGACAGTACTTTAAGATATATTGTGAGCAGATACCACGTGTCCGATTTAAATTTAAAGTTAATGGCATGCGATGGAGTAAAGGCTGGGCATTGATGTTGTCCGCAAAGAAAACAGTTTGAAGATCACTGTTGCAAAGATCACG
>CM019712.1:22114770-22152270 GCA_009760885.1 Achatina immaculata
TGTGTGTATGTGTGTGTAAACACTCATTTTATTTCATATGTTTGCACCATCTTTAATTTCCTTTGCCAGTTTTCATATTTATTTTCCTCACGTTTCTCTCTTTTTTTAAGGAAATCTGAATGTGGCATTCACCTAAAGATCTTAATTTTAAAATTTAATGTATGCTTCTTCTTCTTCTTCTTCTTCTTCTTTAAGATAATGAGAATTGTGTTTTCCCTACTCCAAACTCCAAGATGATCTAAAACTGAATTCCTGATGCTAGTTAGGGATTGTGTTGCAACGACTAAAGTCCTTTAAAGGACAAAAGATAATGGCTTCTTATAAGTCTCCACCCTGTTGAACTCTGCAGCGTTAGTCAGAATTAACACACAGGAATAAACTAGATGTAGCTCAAAACCCTAGGCCAGGTAGCTGAAATTTAACTTTAACGCTTTCATTTATTTTGTCTATCGAGTACAGCTATTACGCTACTACAAGTCGTTTTAACGGTTTGTTAAAAGTTAAATATACAACAGTTTTAGTCATTACGTTTTGTTCTGTAGTTAGTTGTTAATAATTTTTTAACTATCACTAACGCTATAGATAGACTCAACGTTTGTCCAATAAAATAATACAATCACAATGATTAATAACAAAAAATGGTCGTGTGTCGTGACTTTTATTTTGTGGGTTTAAGAGTTAATCTTGTTATGTCCTAACTAATATGAATATGGCACGAATTTTAATACTAGTAGTAATAATAACAACAACAATAGCATCATAATGAATGTTTTTAGTTGGCATACAAGACGATAAAACATAGTATGAAATAATGAAGTGGTGAGTTTTAGAAAGAATGAATTAAGATGAGAATTAAGATGAGAATTAAAATGAGAATTGTGTAAGAATCTGTCCCGCCCGCTTTTTTTTTTTTTGTTCCATTCCAATTTTTAAAAGTTTTCCGTAAATGTATCAATTTCTGGTTTTTGGTTTTAGCACCGGAAGTGGCAGGAAATTCTGCTCCACTGAACTGAGTCCGTTCGTCTGCATGTCTTGCCTGACGTTAAATAAAAAACCTGGAAAATGGTATCTATCTTATCTTTTACAGCTAGTCCAAGACCCTAAATCCCACTTCAGCTGATTGCATACACAAGATAAAGGTAAAGGTAACATTCCCGTTTCTACACGGTGCTAGGCCCGTATTTTCCATGACCTTCTGCACGTGAAAGTCTGATGTGGCCATTATCAACGCCTGGCCGATTTACCTTCCCAGATTTCTCTGGTACCCATTTTCAGATCTGAATGGAAAAATAAACTGAAATGCAACAATGAAACAGCTGAAATACACCAACTACAAAGACATAAGCAAACCATTCTCTTTCGCCTAAGGACAGGCCACTGCAGCTATTGAGCCACCTACATCGACTTAAAATGTCTCACACAGACGAGTGTCCATGTGGCAGAACATATCCTACAAGAGTGCCCAAACCATGCAGACCTGAGGCGTGAGACATGGCCAGAAGACACAAGCTTGGGGCAAAAGCTTTGGGGCTCCTATCAGGATCTGGAGAGGACTGTGGGCTTTGCCGTGTCGACAGGGATCAGGATCTGAAGTGACCAACAACATCGAACGAAGAAGAAGAAGAAGAAGAAGAAGCTGGGTGGACCCAGGGGCGTTTTTTTGTACCAGAAAAAGAAGATCCAACTGCTGGGACTGAACCCGTTACCACAGGATTAGTAAACCAAGCGACTAACCACTCGGCCAACCAGCCTTGTATACACAAGACATGCAAGAATAGTTCTCTAAATCTGGCCTCGGTCGGTAATTGACCTGTCCGATTTATTAAAGCATTTCCTGTATCGACGTCATCAAGGACAACTGGTTTTGTAAAAGAAGTTGTAAGAAACTATACAGGGTAGTTCTAGCGTGCAGCGATCCTTCAAAGACTGGATTTGAGATCATTTGTTTGACATTTGTTTGACATTTGTTTGACATTTCCGCGTCGAGAAAGAGAATTTCAAGGCAAAATAAAGACCTGTTGAAACTAGATCTTTACGGCAGCGAGAACTGTGTTTATAGCGGACGGAACAAGCACTAGCTCCTCAGATCATCAGATGGGTGTCCCATGAGAAGTTGTTTCGTTGTTTTGCTCTGCACAACAGAGAATTTCCTGCCCCGTAAAAGGAATTGTTGTTATCTCCAAGTGTAACAAAGTTAGATTTTATGTAACAAAGTTACATTTTACTTCGGTTATCGTAGCTAGAATGTTATCACAACTTTACTGCAGTGGTTTTGTGTATAAATTTGAGTTTTATATACTTCTTTCATGAAATATTGGAGCTAACATCCAATGTTAATATTTCATTAGCAGTTGTAGATACAGGCGATTGAATGGAGGGGGAGGGTTATGTTAAACTTCTGTGTAAACAGTTGATGAAAAAAAATTAAAAGTTTACAATTCTATTCCCGGAAATGTTGTCACTGTAAATCAAGTATCATTTAGACTGTCTCGTTATCTTCGTGCTTCTGGCAAGCTCATGTGCTCTCTTGTCTTAAGTTATTCTTGTATCTTTAACATGATGTTTGTGTCTGACATTATATATCAACAAAGTTCTCTCTATCTCTCCCCCCCCCTCTCTATATCTCTGTCCATCCTTGCCTCCTCATATTTTCTGCCTCTCTTTTGGTTTCTCTGCATCTCTCAGTTTGTCATCCTCTCTGCCATCTCCATCTATCTGTCATAGTTTCTGCTGTTCACTATCTGCGTCTTACTCTCTGTCACTCTCTCCGTCTGCCCATTTCTCTTCATCAGCCACTCTTTCCTCCTCTCTGTCACACTTTCTGCTACTCACTCTCTCAGTTTCTCTGTCCTTCTTTCTGCTAATAACTCTCTCCGTCTATCTGTCACAGTTTGTGCTAATAACTCTTTCTGTCTCTCTGTCACACTTTCTGATGATAACTCTCTCCGTCTCTCTGTCTTTCTTTCTGCTAATAACTCTCTCCGTCTCTCTGTCTTTCTTTCTGCTAATAACTCTCTCCGTCTCTCTGTCCTTCTTTCTGCTAATAACTCTCTCCGTCTATCTGTCCTTCTTTCTGCTAATAACTCTCTCCGTCTATCTGTCCTTCTTTCCGCTAATAACTCTCTCCGTCTATCTGTCCTTCTTTCTGCTAATAACTCTCTCCGTCTATCTGTCCTTCTTTCTGCTAATAACTCTTTCCGTCTATCTGTCCTTCTTTCTGCTAATAATTCTCTCTGTCACACTTTCTGCTAATAACTCTCTCCGTCTCTTTGTCACACTTTGTGCTAATAACTCTCTCCGTCTCTCTGTCACACTTTCTGCTAATAACTCTTTCCGTCTATCTGTCCTTCTTTCTACTAATAATTCTCTCTGTCACACTTTCTGCTAATAACTCTCTCCGTCTCTTTGTCACACTTTGTGCTAATAACTCTCTCCGTCTCTCTGTCACACTTTCTGCTAATAACTCTCTCCATCTCTCTGTCACACTTTGTGCTAATAACTCTCTCCGTCTCTCTGTCACACTTTCTGCTAATAACTCTCTCCGTCTCTCTGTCACACTTTCTGCTAATAACTCTCTCTGTCTCTCTGTCACACTTTCTGCTAATAACTCTCTCCGTCTCTCTGTCACACTTTCTGCTAATAACTCTCTTCGTCCTACTCCCTGTGACTTCCACCTCCATTCACTCACTCTGTCGCTTGTTTTTGTTGTTGTTCACTCTCTCTGTTTCACCCTCTCTCTCTCTCTCTCTCTCTCTCTCTCTCCAATATTTGTAAGATTTGTATTACTCGTTTTACTAAAAGCAGTCGTAAGTGTTGCTCTCTGTTACAAAAGCCTCATAAACAATATTACTCTCTATAGCAGAATTTAAGCGTGAATATTCTGTAACAGAAGCTATGTCTGAGTGTTACAGTCTGTAATAGAAACTTAATGTAAGTGTTAATCGATGTAACAGAAACTAAGTTTGGGTGTTAACAGGAGCTAAACGTAAATATTAATCTCCGTAACAGAAGCTAAACCTACGTTTTATTCCGTAATATTAGTTAAGCGTAGAAGCTAAACATGTTAGACTCTCTATAGAAGAAGTAAACGTGTTATTCTCTGTAGTAGAAACTACAGAGTTACTCTTTGCAGAAGAAGCTAAACGTGTTAATTTCTGTAGTAGAGATAGACGTGTTACTCTCTGTAGAAGTAGCCAATCGTTTTATTCTCTGTAATAGAAGCTAAACGTGTTACTATCTTCAGTAGAAGCTAAAAGTATTACTCTCTGTAGAAGAATCTAAACTTATTACTCGCTTTAGTAGAAGCTGAAAGTATTCCTCTATGTAGTGTAAGCTGAAAGTATTCCTCTATGTAGTGTAAGCTATATTTATTACTCTCTGTAGTAGAAGCTAAACGTGTTATTCTAAGTGGTAGAAAATGAAATTATTACCCTCTGTAGTAGTAACTAAACGTGTTAATCTCTATAATAGAAGCTAAACGTGTTACTCTCTAGTAGAAAATAATTGTCCTGCTCTTTGTAGTAGAAGCTAAACGTGCTACTCTCTGTAGTAGAAGCTAAACGTAAGTGCTACTATTTCTTGCTGCGGGTCCTCTAGGATTAATCCTGGTATCTTCTGGAGATTGGTGAAGCTGTGATAATCCTGTTTCTCAACAGCAGACAGTTTAGACTCGAGCCACCATCGTTCACGTTGTTATCAATTTTATCTGAAGACGTGATCTGACTTCTAAATTCGGGGCCGTGGACAGTGTCAATATCTGTCTCAATTAACATACGGAGAGAGTCACCTTGAGGAGTCATTACATCCAATTCTGCAGTTTCTAGCAAAAGGCCAAGAACAAGTGGTAATCCTACTTCGAGAACTATTGAAGAAGACATTCTTACATCACAGATACTTTTTTAAGACCTTGACCTATATATAGTGACCTTTAGAGGTCGAGGACATCCGAGCTAGAATGCTGCTTGCGACTGAGGATCTCATCCTGGGCAAGGCTAACACGTCGCCCTTGACAACCCTGACTAGCCTGGCTAACGTGACTGCTCCTTCTGCGCTGACCAGCGTCACCATCCTGAACGAGCTTGTCCCACTCCTCCCGTATGGTGTCCCGCTCACGCCCACTCCAGTGTCACCGTCACAGACGTGAGTATTTTGTGGCCTGTCTAGAACTTTCACTTTTGTCTGCCTGTCTGTCTGTCTGTCTGTAGCATGGCCTTGTAAGTAATGATTATAGTTGTTATTATTACTATTAATGAATATGATTATGAATATATTGTAGGCATAATAGTAACATCTAATAGCAACAGAAAAAGTAAATAGGAAAATTAGAGCAAGGTAAAAAAATAAACTTCCATGACACAAATATGACTGGACGCTGACACAAATAAACAGAATAGAAAAGACGAATAGAAAAAGCAGATACAATGAAAAGCGAGGACACAATAAAACCCCCGACATGAAAGAGAAAGATAATGACATAGGTAAATGACAATTATGTAGATGGAGTTGACGCAGACTGACACGTATGACATGTGTTATCTTGCTAATCTTAGGACACTATTGCACACGGTTTTGAAATAAAGGAGTAGACGACTCGGCCAGCTGACCAATTAAATATTTAGAGGCTTGGCCTAACTGGACAGTCAGTGACAATCAGGGACAATCAGACGATCAGAGAAGAACAGCAGACAGAGGGATGATCGAGTGGGGTATCGTCCAACCAAAGACGATCAGTAAGCGACGGCCGATTCAGACGGCAGAGGAGGATTATCAGAGAGAAAAAACAGACAAGAGAACGATCGGAGAAGAACAGAAGTACAAGAAAGAGAACGAGACGCTGTATAATCAGAAGTAGTATTAGACTGAAGGTGGTTCAAGTGATTAAGAAAAACTGATACTTTTGGAACTTCCAGTACAGCGATTTAGACGAGAAACTAGCTGACCACGTGTTGCAGATCTGTTAGAAAACAGAGTTTAGAATTGTCTTAGTATCACGTGTAGAGTATCTTGAAGTTGAGAACATTGAGGAAATGTTGCTTGCAGAATATGATATAGTTTGATGATATTGTGACCAAATGATTACGTGCTTCAACGACGAAACTAATGAAGATTATGTCATACTACATATTAGTACAAGTGATGTTACCAACTGTTGTATCTGAACCATTATTAGACGGAATTAAATGGAATCTGTAACTTGTGCAGAGACTTGATTTAGTGAAACACTGTGAGCCCATTCATGAAGTATGACATATAAAAAAAGTAAAGGTAACCCTGTCATGCCTTAGAGGCACATAGGGATATGGTGTTAGTGCCCATATTTTCCTTGACCTGTCAGCACACTAGAGGGTGATATGGTCAGTATCACGCCTGGCTGCCTTTCTTTCCCCAACTCCAGGAGAAGTCGGGTACCCATTTCTACAGCTGGGTGACTGGGGTGCCGCCGGCCGGATTCGAACCCCCGACCTTCGCCATGAGAGACCAGTGAAGTATGACATATAATATAATTCACAATCTGAAAATATTATATGTCCTGTAATCTGTAAACAAATCTTGAACATCTGTAACTTCTGAACACGATTTGAATATCTATAGATTCTGATCAAGTATTGAACATTTATAATCTCTGAACAAATATTGAACATTTGTAAACTATGAACAAATATTGAACATCTATAATATCAGAATAAGTGGTAAACATCTATAATTTCTGAACAAGTGTTAAACATCTATAATCTCTGAACAAGTGTTAAACATCTATAATCTCTGAACAAGTGTTAAAAACATCTGTAATCTCTGAACAAGTGTTAAACATCTATAATCTCTGAACAAGTGTTAAACATCTATAATCTCTGAACAAGTGTTAAACATCTATATTCTCTGAACAAGTGTTAAAAACATCTATAATCTCTGAACAAGTGTTAAACATCTATAATCTCTGAACAAGTGTTAAACATCTATAATCTCTGAACAAGCGTTCACAAATAATAAACCACACACGTCTTCATCTAGTAATACTGTTCAGATACATCGGCCTTTCCTCTACCTGTGTGGTAGATAGCCACATCATTTCTTCCTCTAGTTGTGTGGTAAATAGCCACATCCTTTCTATCTTTCCTCTACCTGTGTTGTATATAGCCACATCCTTTTTATCTTTTCTCTACCTGTGTGGTAGATTACCACATCATTTCTATCTTTCCTCTACCTGTGTGGTAGATAGCCACATCATTTCTTCCTCTACCTGTGTTGCAGATAGCCACATCATTTCTATCTTTCCTCTACCTGTGTGGTGGATAGCCACATGATTCTATCTTTCCTCTATCTGTGTGGTGGATAGCCACATCATTTCTAAACTGAAGTCCTCGTGCCTACCAAACTCTAGCTCCTAGCTTGCTGACCTCGGCCTTTGGTTTTGCTGCCTGTCAGGGCTGTGGACAGCTACAAGCAAAGTGTGTCTTGACTGGGCAATTAAAGCAGGTATGTGAGTCCAGTTGTTTTCTGTGACAATATGATGACGTATTGTTCTGAGTGCGAGAATGTCCCATTGGTTTGTTTTTGGGTCTGGTTGTTCGTGGAGAGCCAATGTCTCACTGGCCCATCTTGAGGCCTGCTTGTTCTTGAAGACCCAGTGTCACACTGGCCCATCTTGATGCCTACTTGTTCATGGAGAGCCAATGTCTCACTGGCCCATCTTGATGCCTACTTGTTCATAGGGAGCCAATGTCTCACTGGCCCATCTTGATGCCTACTTGTTCATAGAGAGCCAATGTCTCACTGGCCCATCTTGATGCCTGCTTGTTCATATGGAGCCAATGTCTCACTGGCCCATCTTGTTGCCTACTTGTTCATAGAGAGCCAATGTCTCACTGGCCCATCTTGATGCCTACTTGTTCATAGGGAGCCAATGTCTCACTGGCCCATCTTGATGCCTACTTGTTCATGGAGAGCCAATGTAACAAAGGCCCATCTTGGTGCCTACTTGTTCGTGCAGAGCCAGTGTCACAATGGCCCATCTTGAGACCTGCTTGTTCTTGGAGGGTGAGCCTGCTTATATTTTCCCCAGTATCAAAGTGAGGGTGTATACCTGCAGCTGACTACTAGCACGACAAATATTACCCTCCAGTCTTCGTCCTCAATGTCCTTGTGGCTCTGTGTCCTCCGGGTATGTCGTATCCTAACGCTCATACTCAGAACATTCTCGTACAGGATCCTGCTAACTGCGGCCCCCCTGGGCTACCTGTTTGCAAACCTTGGTCATCGTTTATCAATCCGATGAGATAATAATGTCAGCCATTCATTCATTCATTTGCATGTCCCTTGCGGAACTTTGCCTCCCAAACAGCACTCCTGTAGGCCTCTCGGTTGTGAGCAAGATGGCCTGCCGCTGAGATTATAACCTGCTGCATTGTGAATGGAATCTCATCTTTCCTGTTCCAGAGAGTTACGGGAGTGGCAAGCATTGTCAGCACTGGGATGTGATCCTTAGCTTTCAGACAGCGCTTCTGGACATGTCATGAGAAGACAGAAGTTACAGAACTTGAACATGTCATGAGAAGACAGGAGTTAGAGAACTTGGACAAGTCATGAGAAGACAGAAGTTACAGAACTTGAACATGTCATGAGAAGACAGGAGTTAGAGAACTTGGACATATCACGAGAAGACAGAAGTTAGAGAACTTGGACATGTCATGAGAAGACAGGAGTTAGAGAACTTGGACATGTCATGAGAAGACAGGAGTTAGAGAACTTGGACATGTCACGAGAAGACAGAAGTTAGAGAACTTGGACATGTTTCTGTTGTGTATATGTCACGCTGAATAATTCTAGAAAGTTTTGATCTATTTTTCTGGAACTTCTAGAAATAGCCTAGAACACACCGAGGTTCTACTTTCATGAGACAGTATTACGTCAGATATTTCTTTTAACCTGGCCATATACTCAGTGACCTTAGAGGTCAAGGTCGTTTGAGATAGGATGCTGCTTGCTACTGAAGACCTTCGTCCTGGGCAAGACTAATTTGTGGTCCATGACGGAGCTAACCAGTCGGATACACGTGACTACTCTGTCTTCCTGGACTAGCGTGCCCATTCTGAACAAGCCTGTCCCACTGTCCCATTGTCCCACTGTCCCACTGTTGCTGTCTTGCGCTTTTCTAATGTTCAATCCAGGGTATCTATCTGTCTATCTATCTATCTATCTGAATGTCTGTCTGTCTCCATGTAGCCGTTATTTATATAACCGCAATCTCCTACCACGTCGTGAAGTGGCTTATGGGATATTGCGTTAGTGTCCAAATGTTCCTTGACCTGTGGACACCCTCGAAGAAGACGTGGCCAACATGAAACCAGGCCACCTCTCTTTCCCCACCCCAAGAATGGTGGGGCCTATTGCTCTTTTCTACATCTGGATGACTAAGACTCCTCCGCCTGACAAATCTTCGACATGAAAGTCTAGCTCACTAACAGCTTCGCTACGCAGACTTCTAGAGCCAGGGAATGGAAATGTGTAATGGTTTTACAAGTTCATTATATAAAAGAAACAAGAAAAGGGCACTTTTCTGTACTACTAATCAGGGGAGACAATATTTGTAAGCTCGATTACATCCCTTACATGAGAACAAGGGACATAATCTGTACATGAAATTTACTGTTAAAATATTTAAATTTCTCGAGGGTCTCCTGGCTTATGCAAACATATTGATATATAAATCAAATAGTGTCGCTGTCTTTTTCTTTTTCAAGAGAAAAGTCTGCTTTCACTTTGGTCCATTAATCTTTGGAAACGCTATAAAACTTTGCTGTCCACCTCAGTGGTTTCGAGTGATTGCTTCCCGTTGAGTTAGATGTTTGTGGTGGGACGAACGACTTAAGCGCTGTCAAGGGCGTGGGTTTCATGTGGGGTATGTGTGTTATCAGGTTGAAGGTGGGCTTTATATTCTGTTTCTCTCTCTCTCCCACTCTCTCTCTCTCTCTCTCTCTCTGTCTTTCCGGTTCTGTGTATTTCTTTCTTTGTCTTTCTTTCTGTCTATCTGTCACTTTTTCTGTCTCTCTCGCTCTGTCTTCTCTCCTCGTTTCTCTCTCTCTCTCTCCATCTCTCTATCCTTGTCTCACGCTCTCTGCGACTGTCTCTCTCTCTCTCTCTCTCTCTCTCTTCGTCTATATCTCTGTCTCTCACCATTTCTCATTGTATACCTGTCTCTCATCGTTTTCCTGTCTCTTTTATCTGTCTCTCTGTCTTTCTCTCGTCTCTCTCTCCCTCTTCTCTTTCTCTTTCTCTGTCTCTCACCATTTCTCATTGTATACCTGTCTCTCATCGTTTTCCTGTCTCTTTTATCTATCTCTCTGTCTTTCTCTCGTCTCTCGATCTCTCTCTCTCTCTCTCTCTCTCTCTCCCTCTTCTCTTTCTCTCTCTCCCCATCTCTGTCTGTTTCTTTTTCCAGTATCTCTCTCCTCCTCTCTCCCCGTCTTTCTGCCCATGTTTCTCATTGACTCTCTCTCTCTCTCTTCATCTCTCTCTCTCTCTCTCTCTATTATTTATTTATTTATTTTTAGTTTACAGAGATTTGTCTGTGACTAAATTAGTGGTGGAGAATAATTTCCTTCCTTCCTCCATTCAGACTTATCCTTAGCCAGTAGGAATCTCTCTGGTTGTACTAACATATGAAAGTCTCCTCAAAACAGTTTTTGTCAAAACATACACTTGTTTCTGTTTCAAGTTCTTAGAGGGTTGTCCTTATACGGACGACATTACTATGTATTTGTTGGTTGATTAACTCGTCAGTGTTTGTTGATTGGTTGATAATTGTGTCACTGTTTGTTGATTGGTTCATTGTGCTGTTAATGATCTTTGACTGGTTCATTGTGGCGTCAGTGTTTGCTGATTGGTTGATTAATTCGTCACTGCCTGTTGATTGGTTGATCAAGTCGTCGGTGTCTGTGGATTGGTTGATAATCCTGTCATATTTAGCTGACTGGTTCTGTTTAATGTTCGATTTGATTACTTCGTCGCTGTTTTAAGTTGTTGTTGGTTAATCAGTTTCTGTTTGTTGTTTATCTGCCTGAAATACAACACTTACTGTTTTAGCTGAAACTAAACACGAACAATGTAAATAAAATCGATGACAAAGACTCACTGTCAATTTCATTTCAAAAGCAATTCCTAAACTCTCTTCTGCACTTGTCGGGGGTGGGGGGTGGACCCCTTCAAACACCAGACCTGACATCTGAAGCGGGCCATAAAGTGAGACCTTTAACATTTATTACGAAATACTCAAGCAAACAACAAATCCATAAACTGACAAGTAACAATTCATGAAAAGCTACCAGATAAAATGTATTATACTTGTGTCGTATGTGTCTGTGTGTCAGGGTTTGGTTTGTGTCACTTGGGGGTCATATATTCTCCTGCTATTGTTTGGATTTCAGTTTGTTTTGTTTTGTTTTTTTTTGATGGGGTATATTTTATTAACCTGCTTCGAAATGGAGAGTTTGGGATTGTAAATTGTGACTTGTATACAATGCTTTTTTTTTGTAGAATGTGTTGGCTAGGTTGGTTGATTTGCTTGTTGGCTGGCTGGTTTGTTAACCGGCTGATTTCATGATGAGTTGTTTGGTCGATTTGTTGGTGGGTTGGTTCTTTGATTTGTTGGTAGACTGGCTGGGTGGCTCGTTGGTTATTTAACTGATTTGATGCTTGGTTGAGAGGCTGATTGGCTAGTTTATTAACTGGTTGGGAGGCTGGCTGGTTTGTTGGTTGACTGGATGGGACGCTAGTCGATTTGTTAGTTTTTTTTGGTGGCTTGTCGGTTAGGTGGTTAACTGGTTGGAAGGCTACATGGTTTTATTGATAGATTCGGTGGCTGTCCAGAGATGGTTGACAAAGGAAGAAGCAAAATATAAAAATTATTTAGTCAGTCACTAAGTCAGTCAGTTAGTCAGTCAGTCAGTCACTCAGTCAGTCAGTTAGTCAAGTCAGTTAGTTAGTAAATTAGTTAGTCAATCAGTCAGTCTGTGAGCCAGTCGGTGAGCCAGTTACTAAATCAGTCAGTTTGCCAATGGTTAGTTAATCACTTAGTCAGTCATTTAAACTATTCATTAGTTAATCAGTCAGTCAGTCAGTCATTTAATCAATCAGTTAGTCATTACGTTCATTAGTTAATCACTCAGTCAATCAGTTAATCGATTAGTCAATCAGTCATTTAACCAGTCAATTAGCCAGTCAGCAAATTAATCAGTCAGTTAAATAGAAAGGATCGTCATCTTTGCATTCTAAGCTCATCCGTGTGGAAGTATAATCACTGAAAACATTCAATATTTTTCCATTAAATGTCTTCTTCAGACAGTTACAATAAGCACACAAGATAAATGAAAGAAGATATATACAAGTATATAGAAGGGATTAAGATTTAGATAACATGACGGGCAAAAGAAGTTTCAAACCAGAGGTTATAAGACAGGAGATACTAGTCTATTTGTCATGCATTTTGGTATTTTATGGTCTTGGATGTAGATCGAATGTAGCAAATTACCAATGTGTTAGTGATAACTAATCATGCAGATCTAATCTGTAGTGAGCGTTATATTTCGCTGTGTGTGATTATGTTTATAGATCATATGTTAGCCCTTTCATCTGTTATGGTAATGATGTTTTATATGGCGTCAATATATAAGAAACTGGAGACCGTATCATATGCAAATCAGTTTTGATACTCCAGTTCCGTATTTTGAGGTTTGTAGATGAGGAGTGCTTTGAGAAAGTATGAGAAACACTACAAGACACACGGAAGGGCGAAGCAGACATAGATGGTACAGGAGAGAAGCAGACATAGATGGTACAGGAGAGAAGCAGACATAGATGGTACAGGAGAGAAGCAGACATAGATGGTACAGGAGAGAATCAGACATAGATGGTACAGGAGAGAATCAGACATGGATGGTACAAGAGAGAAGCAGACATAGATGGCACAGGAGAGAAGCACACATAGATGGCACAGGAGAGAATCAGACATGGATGGCACAGGAGAGAATCAGACATAGATGGCACAGGAGAGAATCAGACACGGATGGTACAAGAGAGAAGCAGACATAGATGGTGCAGGAGAGAAGCAGACATAGATGGCACAGGAGAGAAGCACACATAGATGGCACAGGAGAGAATCAGACATAGATGGTACAGGAGAGAATCAGACATAGATGGTACAGGAAAGAATCAGATATGGATGATACAGGAGAGAAGCAGACATAGATGGCACAGGAGAGAAGCACACATAGATGGCACAGGAGAGAATCAGACATAGATGGTACAGGAGAGAATCAGACATAGATGGTGCAGGAGAGAATCAGACATAGATGGTACAGGAGAGAAGCAGACATAGATGGTGCAGGAGAGAAGCACACATAGATGGTACAGGAGAGAAGCAGACATAGATGGCACAGGAGAGAATCAGACATAGATGGTACAGGAGATAATCAGACATGGATGGTACAGGAGAGAATCAGACATAGATGGTACAGGAGAGAAGCAGACATAGATGGTGCAGGAGAGAAGCAGACATAGATGGTACAGGAGAGAATCAGACATAGATGGCACAGGAGAGAAGCAGACATAGATGGTGCAGGAGAGAAGCAGACATAGATGGTACAGGAGAGAAGCAGACATAGATGGTGGAGGAGAGAAGCACACATAGATGGTACATGAGAGAAGCAGACATAGATGGTACAGGAGAGAAGCACACATAGATGGTGCAGGAGAGAATCAGACATAGATGGTGCAGGAGAGAAGCAGACATAGATGTTGCAGGAGAGAATCAGACATAGATGGTGCAGGAGAGAAGCAGACATAGATGGTACAGGAGAGAATCAGACATAGATGGTGCAGGAGAGAAGCAGACATAGATGGTACAGGAGAGAAGCAGACATAGATGGTGCAGGAGAGAATCACACATAGATGGTACAGGAGAGAAGCAGACATAGATGGTGCAGGAGAGAAGCACACATAGATGGTACAGGAGACTTCCATCTTCGGTGCATCAGTCCTAGATTATTCCCTTACAAACACATTGTATCTTCATGTTGATGCTAATTTCGCTTTATTTCCCAGTTCGTTTTACATAATGTTGCCCCTTTTGTACAGACTCTAATGTCATGTCTTACTTAAATACAATCCACCAACAACCATTTTGTCATATTTTGTATTTTCTAGACCAATGGCAAGGTCTTCATGCGTTGCACGTGTGTACTTTTACATCTATCAGACGCGTGGCCCAATTACAGCTTTATTGACCCTCACTGTGGTCGTCTTACGTTCTCTGGCCCACAAAATGATAAACTGATCTAAATGTGGCCCAGAAAATGATAAAATGCCGTAACGTGTGTCAGCTTTATAGCGACGAATTCGGGAGAAAAGTAGTGCACATTTTTAGATAAAACTATAACAATGTATTCAGCTTATACTGACAGATAAAGTATAGAGCTTACACTGACAGTTAAAGTATGAGGTTTACGCTGACAGTGTATATATTCAGTTTACACGGATTGTTTATGTATTCAGTTTACACTGATAGTTTATATATTCATTTTACACTGAAAGTTAATGAATGAAGTTTACAATGGCAATTATTTTATTCAGTTCACACTGACAGTTAATATATTCAGTTTAGACTGACTGTTGTAGAGTGCTATTTGTTTTATTTATAGTTAGTTGTTGATAAATAGTTACAGTTAACTGACTGAAATAATGTTTTTACTGCCGCTACTACTACTACTACTACTTCTACTAATGCTGCTGCTGCTACTACTACTACTACTTACTAGTGTAGTAATTAGTAGTTATTACTATTACTTACTGCTAGTACTACTCCCATTATCACTACTACGACTGATACTACTATTACTTACTTACTTACTACTATTAATACTACAATTACCACTACTATTACAAATACTAATTACGACTATTATTTACTATGACTACTACTACTACTACTACTACTCCTACTAATACTACTCCTACTACTACTACTACTACTACTACTCCTACTCCTACTACTACTACTACTCCTACTCCTACTACTACTACTACTACTACTACTACTACTACTACTCCTACTCCTACTACTACTGCTACTACTACTACTACTACTACTACTACCACTACTACTACTCCTACTACTACTACTACTACTACTACTACTACTACTACTCCTACTCCTACTACTACTACTCCTACTACTCCTACTACTACTACTACTACTACTCCTACTACTACTACTACTACTACTACTACTACCACTACTACTACTACTCCTACTACTACTACTACTACTACTACTACTACTACTACTACCATTTTCAAACCTTTAAAACCTACTATACCACTATACATGTACACAAACTGCAAGTTAAACTGACAACCTGGATCTCTTCGTATCCGGTACAGGTCAGATATTTCATGTTAAACAACTGTTTAAGCGAATCCTTTCAAAACCCCTTTCCCTCATTCTCCCACCCCGCCCCCCGTTTTCCATAATGGGCTCCCTATACTTCTCAAGAACCTTACACAGGTTTAAAAAATGAAATGAATGCCAACGGATTCGCTTTTCATAAATCTCCAACATTTTCCTGTTCATGATTTCCTGTAGCTGTACGTCGGTTCTCAAGTTTTTCCGTGCGAGGAACGAGATCTTCGGAGGTGGGGGTCAAGTTAATACCGAAGGACTGTCAATGATGAAGAGAGAAATGTACAACATCCAACGTATGTTGTAATCTATTGTTAGATGGGGAATATGACTGAAAGGTGTGGGGAGGGGGGGTAGGGGTCGGGGAAGGGGATGTGGATATAAATAGACATACACTCATGCACGTATACGTAAAGAGGAACCGGCAGCTTTCATGACTAAGTTAAGGACTGAAAATATTGACAAGATAGATAGGATGAGATGTCTGTTAGCAGACTAGATTTCCTTTCCGTCCATCCATCCATGCGCCTGTCTGCCAATCCGTCTGTCCATTCGTCAGTCCATCAGTCTATCTATCCGCCTATCTGTCTTTACGTCCATTAGTACAATCCATCCATTCCCCCACCCATCTGTCCATCCATCCATCCATCCATCCATATTCATACCAGTAGCAAACTCTCTCAACTTCTTATGGTCACGTGATGCACAAGTTTTTGGCTGTAGGTGCACATTTCTCCGTAAAGAAACAGAGAATATGGCCTCTTCCAGCGACACGTGATCAGCAGTTACAAACTTGGAGAATTACGCTCCCTCTAGAAGACAATTTCTCAAACCACCCAGGTCCGCCCCAGTTCTCCCTGTATTAAACAACGCTGTCCCAAATCCTCCACTATATATTAAATCTTCATCCAGAACGAGTTTCCACCATTATAATTCTTTAACGGCCGTAAAATTCCTCCCGTTATACTTGAAATTCCTCCTGTTATACTTAAAATTCCTCCTGTTATACTTAAAATTCCTCCTGTTATACTTGAAATTCCTCCTGTTATACTTGAAATTCCTCCTAGGGGTGTACTTGCCTCCCATGTTGAGAATCTCCTGTGTAGAGAGTACAGTGTTACCAAATTTATGTGACCTAGATTCCGTTAAGGGAGTAGAGCTATCTGTCAGTAAGTCAGTCAGTCATTTACTTATCCTTTGAGGAACTTTGCCTCCCTAACAGCTCTCCTGTAGGTCTCTCGGTTGTAAGCAAGATGCCCTGCTGCTAATGCATCCATTTGCAGATCATCAACGATGTCTTGCAGCCATTTTCGCCTTGGTCTTCCTCTCATTCTTTTTCCTATTATGTACCCTTCCAAGGCGGTCTTCTCTAGATTATCATGACGTTTAATATGTCAAAAATATTTAACTTTTCTCTGCATAATCTTCTTTACTAGACAGCCTTCTTCAATATTAAGTTCTTTTAGTATGGATATATTTGTTCTTTTTTGTGTCCTTCATATTTGAAGGTCTCTTCTGTAGCATTAACTTTCATAGACATTTATGTGTTTCTCAGCTGTTTTGTTAAGTGTCCGGGTCTCACAGGCATATGTTGCGATGGGAAAGATGCATACCCTTACAAATCTTATTTTTGTGGTTCTGTCTGTTCCTCTCCACAGATTCTTTAGTTGTTTTACTTTCTGAAGAGCGATAGATGTCATCCTTTTAATTTCCCTCATTGTATCTCCATTATTAGTTAGCAGTGATCCAAGATATTCACAACTCTCCACCTCTTCCAGTACATAGTTATCTGTGCGAGTCAGTATTTTCAACGAACATGTTTCATTTTAGATACCTCGTATGCGAGTTCCTGCAGCACTGTCCTCACCTGGGCAGTCTTTGGTTTCCTTCTAGAGTCTGGAGTTCGAGTCACAGTGGGTTTCTTCCATTTCTTTCACTTACCTCTTAGTCCTTTGTCTTCTTTTTTTCCATTGCGTCTCTTTTCACACTTTCATTCAAATCAGTAGGGAAAATAACCATTTACGCCAGGAAAAAGAGGGAGAGGTAGATATTTCCTCTGACGATCTGAGGAGCGGAGTGGTTGTTTCACTCTCTAAAACAGAGTTTCATTCGTTTGTGTTATCTTTATGTCCGGAAGTGGAGATGTATGCAGGAGAGAGGTCAGCAGTTTTCTATTAGATCTTTATGTCCGGAAGTGGAGATGCATGCAGGAGAGAGGTCAGCAGTTTTCTGTTAGATCTTTATGTCCGGAAGTGGAGATGCATGCAGGAGAGAGGTCAGCAATTGTCTGTTAGATCTTTATGTCCCGAAGTGGAGATGCATGCAGGAGAGAGGTCAGCAGTTGTCTGTTAGATCTTTATGTCCAGAAGCGGAGATGGATGTAGGAGAGAGGTCAGCAGTTGTCTGTTAGATCTTTATGTCCAGAAGCGGAGATGGATGTAGGAGAGAGGTCAGGAGTTGTCTGTTAGATCTTTACGTTCGGAAGTGGAGATGCATGCTAGGGGTGTACTTGCCTCCCATGTTGAGAATCTCCTGTGTAGAGAGTACAGTGTTACCAAATTTATGTGACCTAGATTCCGTTAAGGGTGTAGAGCTATCTGTCAGTAAGTCAGTCAGTCAGTTACTTATCCTTTGAGGAACTTTGCCTCCCTAACAGCTCTCCTGTAGGTCTCTCGGTTGTAAGCAAGATGCCCTGCTGCTAATGCATCCATTTGCAGATCATCAACGATGTCTTGCGGCCATTTTCGCCTTGGTCTTCCTCTCATTCTTTTTCCTATTATGTACCCTTCCAAGGCGGTCTTCTCTAGATTATCATGACGTTTAATATGTCAAAAATATTTAACTTTTCTCTGCATAATCTTCTTTACTAGACAGCCTTCTTCAATATTAAGTTCTTTTAGTATGGATATATTTGTTCTTTTTTGTGTCCTTCATATTTGAAAGTCTCTTCTGTAGCATTAACTTTCATAGACATTTATGTGTTTCTCAGCTGTTTTGTTAAGTGTCCGGGTCTCACAGGCATATGTTGCGATGGGAAAGATGCATGCCCTTACAAATCTTATTTTTGTGGTTCTGTCTGTTCCTCTCCACAGATTCTTTAGTTGTTTTACTTTCTGAAGAGCGATAGATGTCATCCTTTTAATTTCCCTCATTGTATCTCCATTATTAGTTAGCAGTGATCCAAGATATTCACAACTCTCCACCTCTTCCAGTACATAGTTATCTGTGCGAGTCAGTATTTTCAACGAACATGTTTCATTTTAGATACCTCGTATGCGAGTTCCTGCAGCACTGTCCTCACCTGGGCAGTCTTTGGTTTCCTTCTAGAGTCTGGAGTTCGAGTCACAGTGGGTTTCTTCCATTTCTTTCACTTACCTCTTAGTCCTTTGTCTTCTTTTTTTCCATTGCGTCTTTTTTCACACTTTCATTCAAATCAGTAGGGAAAATAACCATTTACGCCAGGAAAAAGAGGGAGAGGTAGATATTTCCTCTGACGATCTGAGGAGCGGAGTGGTTGTTTCACTCTCTAAAACAGAGTTTCATTCGTTTGTGTTATCTTTATGTCCGGAAGTGGAGATGCATGCAGGAGAGAGGTCAGCAGTTTTCTATTAGATCTTTATGTCCGGAAGTGGAGATGCATGCAGGAGAGAGGTCAGCAGTTTTCTGTTAGATCTTTATGTCCGGAAGTGGAGATGCATGCAGGAGAGAGGTCAGCAATTGTCTGTTAGATCTTTATGTCCCGAAGTGGAGATGCATGCAGGAGAGAGGTCAGCAGTTGTCTGTTAGATCTTTATGTCCAGAAGCGGAGATGGATGTAGGAGAGAGGTCAGCAGTTGTCTGTTAGATCTTTATGTCCAGAAGCGGAGATGGATGTAGGAGAGAGGTCAGGAGTTGTCTGTTAGATCTTTACGTTCGGAAGTGGAGATGCATGCAGGAGAGAGGTCAGCAGTTTTCTGTTAGATCTTTATGTCCAGAAGTGGAGATGCATGCAGGAGGGAGGTCAGCAGTTGTCTGTTAGATCTTTATGTCCAGAAGTGGAGATGCATGCAGGAGAGAGGTCAGCTGGAGTTAGTGTTAGAGATCTGTATTCTACGAAGACCCTTGTTCCGCTTCTCAGTTTGTACCCTTGGTAACATGCTCACCTTGGCTAATAGGGCAAGGAAGGCTATTGTGCCTATGGAGTCCTAAAACAAAAAGCATTTGTTCTTTCTGTTGTTCTTGACAGCGACAATTTTTGACCAAACACTGAGTTGTCACGTGACATTTTCATCAACATTTCATTGTTATCACTTCTTACATTGACCTGTCCTTCCATCCTTTCCTCATCACCCTACCTGTTTTTCCATCCTTTCCTCATCACCCTACCTGTTCTTCCATCCTTTCCTCATCGCCCTACCTGTTCTTCCATCCTTTCCTCATCACCCTACCTGTTCTTCCACCCGTTCTTCATCGTCCTACACGTTCTTCCATCCTTTCTTCATCGCCCTACCCGTTCTTCCATCTTTTCCTCATCGTCCTACACGTTCTTCCATCCTTTCCTCATCACCCTACCTGTTCTTCCATCCTTTCCTCATCGCCCTACCTGTTCTTCCATCCTTTCCTCATCGCCCTACCTGTTCTTCCATCCTTTCCTCATCGCCCTACCTGTTCTTCCATCCTTTCCTCATCGCCCTACCTGTTCTTCCATCCTTTCCTCATCGCCCTACCTGTCCTTCCATCCTTTCCTCATCGCCCTACCTGTCCTTCCATCCTTTCCTCATCGCCCTACCTGTCCTTCCATCCTTTCCTCATCGCCCTACCTGTCCTTCCATCCTTTCCTCATCGCCCTACCTGTCCTTCCATCCTTTCCTCATCACCCTACCTGTCCTTCCATCCTTTCCTCATCGCCCTACCTGTCCTTCCATCCTTTCCTCATCGCCCTACCTGTTCTTCCATCCTTTCCTCATCGCCCTACCTGTCCTTCCATCCTTTCCTCATCACCCTACCTGTCCTTCCATCCTTTCCTCATCGCCCTACCTGTCCTTCCATCCTTTCCTCATCGCCCTACCTGTTCTTCCATCCTTTCCTCATCGCCCTACCTGTTCTTCCATCCTTTCCTCATCGCCCTACCTGTTCTTCCATCCTTTCTTCATCGCCCTACCTGCTTTCCTAAATCTACGTCGAACTCGGCTCTAAAGAAGTACTGCACACTTTGCTGCTTTTTAAGCTCCACCCTATGTCTGCAAATATAGCCACCTTATCCCCAAGAGTATCGCAGAAAAATATATCAGAATATGCCAGGCAAAAGTAGTCTTTCAGAATTTGCAAACCATCTTCTGCAATAAGGCATTGTCAATGAACGTGCGAAAGAAAGTATTACATTGCTGTACTGAACCTATTTGGTATACGGATGTGAATCATGTACTGTAGGCATAGAGATGGAGGCAGCAAAGATGTGGTTCCTGAGAAGAAAGATGAGGATTCCATGGACACCCAATATAACTTAATGAGGATTCCATGGACACCCAATATAACTTAATGAGGATCCCATGGACACCCAATATAACTTAATGAGGATCCCATGGACACCCAATATAACTTAATGGACAGTGTCTGAGACAAGATAAATAAATAAAAGATAACGTAGCATAATAACAAAGACAAGGAAAAGGCAATCATCATTCTTGGGGCATGTGATGAGATGAGAGAAAACGGAAAACATCATAACAGTAGGCAAAACTGAAGGCAGGAGAGGCAGAGGAAGACCGAGGGAGCAGATGTTAGAAGACCTGGCAATGTGGCATGGAAAGAAATCAGCAACAGAGTTACTCAGAAATGTCAAGGTGTAGCATAGCCTTGTAAGTAATGATTATAGTTATTATAATAATAATTATTATTATTATTATTATTAGTGACATGATCAGGAATAAAGAATGTATTGGGGGGCAGAGAAGTTATAGTTAGAGGAGCGAGGAACCGATACTCGGTACTTCAAAGACCTGATCAAAGGTAAAACCGTATCGATAGATCTGATAGATCGTGAGAGTGGTCCAGTTCTAGAGGTGCGACTTCGCGCGCACATGCAGTAGCCCAGGGGGAACAATTGACCAGTAGATCAAAGACTGAACAGAGAACGGACTAGGTCCCGAAGCAGATAACATGAAAGAGATGGTGGACTTGTTTAATTGGAGGTAACAATTGGACAGACGGAGATGAAAGCGACTGTATAGGGGTGTGGCTAACTCTAGGAAGCTAGTTGCGACTGGTTTTGGGCAACAAAGGATGACCCAATGACCGATACAACAATTGGAGGCGTGGTCTATGGAACGGAATTTACGAATATAAAAGGAGAGGTAGACAGGTGGAAAAAAGGAGGGCCGGCGAAGAGCAGATAGGGGTTCTGAAAGAGAGAGGAGACGCAGAGAGGAGGGGAAGAGGCATTCAGCAAGAGAAATGTAGAGATAGAGACATAGGGTTAGATTGAACTAGTGTAGCAAGAGATCGTACAGTAATTGTTACCAAGAGCTTTTGTATTACTGAATATTGTGAACGCTGCTTAAATACTGCATGAGAATTATGAGAATTATGAGAATTATGATATTGTGATTTTGTGAGATTTCGTGTTACTATGATGAAAATAATGAAATGTGTATAATATTGCATATTATTGCAAGTGATGTTATCAATTTTAAGTCAGGATAATGCTTGTCAAAATACACGATTTCTGTGAACTGTTTATGAGAATTGATCTATTGAAATGTTTGAGAATGATCGACGTGTGATTAAAGAGAAACTTCTTGAATAAAATAAGATAGGACCAAGAACATCTTCTTGAACAATAATAGAAAATCAAAAAAACATTGTTAAACTGGTGCCTGTGCCTATTCCCGACAATTGGGAGGAGACGACCTGGCGTAGAAGCGGCCACTGTGCAAAGTACTAGCTATTAAAGATCACGTGCTGATGATTTAACCAAAAGCTCTGTAATTTAAACAGACAGAGAACATTTATCTTTATAACAGTGAACTGTATTCAGAACAGAGTGGTGTTAATTAGAGAACATTAATGAGACATTCACGAGGAACAACAACATCAGCGACAGAGGAACAGGAGATAGTTAGGTATTAGTTTGATTGTTGTTGAAATTGCAGTGTACATTGGTTTGATTTATATTGCTGTGTTAGAATATTTTTTTTACTAGAAATTATTGTATTTTCACCAAATATTTCATATAGTGTGAATAATACAGAGATTTTTGTTCAGAGATAGTATTAGAGAAAATGACAGAAACACCAGAACTAGACATACTGAAATGGGAGGTCAGATATTTGAGGAGAGAAGTATCTAGATTAGGTAGAGAGTTGAGACAGGAAAGACATATGAAAATACATTACAATTTTTATCCCAGAACAGATGTTAGACAGACACACAACTCTTGTTATAGAAATGAGAGAGTTGGAAGAAGAAACAAATATCAAAACCAGGGACACTATACAGACATGAGATATATAACCAGACAACCAGCCTACAACGACACAAGGTTTAGAGACACCAGACAACCAGCCTACAACGACACAAGGTTTAGAAACAGCTACCAGCACAACTCTTTTAAAAGAAACGATTGGCATAACTATGATACGAAAAGGAATAAAACTAGAGTAGAATTAGTGGAGGCTAGTAGCCAGACAGTTAATGACAGAAAAGACAGGTCAACAAACACAGACCTAGGCGGATTAGCTCGCACAATGGTTGATGTAAGTGTGGGGGTGAGCGAAGATTGTTTGGTAAGAAAGAGTGATGTAGCCACAAACACTTTACCCACAGAAACATGTGATATTACCATAGAAACAGACAGGATTGTGTTAAAAGATGTATCTACTCAGTCAGGTTATATGACTAAGGATGAAGAAACAAATACGGTAGATGTAGTATTAGGAGATAGTTATACATGTATGTCAGAGACGAGGATTGATTTGAAAGAGGATCATGTAAGAGACTGCAACAATAGTCAGAGAATACTAGATAGAACAGAGGGCTCACAAGGTTATACAATAGGTGCTGTCACTGATATTAATATGACTGATGATAGGCTGACGTCAGATTATGATGATATTCCAGATGAAGATGAACTTAAAACATTTATGAAAGATATCCTAAATTATGCCAGTAGGTCACAATCACACACGACGAAGAATGAGATAGTTAATGATGTACGCGTGGGCTATCCCGCATTAGATAACAAACATGGACATATATACATAGAGGATGCATTGAAGGATCTTATTGACCATGACCCGGCTTTAACCAGGTGGTCACACATATGGAAACATCAGCCAAACGCTAGTTCACAGATACAGGCAGTAAGGAACCTAAATACAACTGAGCGACACAATAATAAACACATAAAGACAAAACCCAGTAAACGGCCAGTAGATAAGGTAGAGAAAATCAGAAAGACAACATCAAAAGGATTTATTGTTCTTGACAATGAAGAAGTAGATAGAACCATGGAGAAATTGTGGAATTCTACTACACCTCCTCAGTCCACATCAGAGATGTTTGTGCAGATTAATAACGTTCACCGTAAGGCAGATCTCACATACAATTATGATTTTATAGAAGAAAAATGTAAAGCAAAATATGGTGAGAGAGAAAATACAGTTTCAAATGATACCAAACTAGTAGGCAGCGTTCAAATAACGTCAAATAAAGGACAGGAAAAAGATAGTAGTAAAGGAACAGTAGAATGGACTATAACAGCAGCAGAGATAAGGGCAGCATTAATAAAGGGTGGATGTGATGTAGACGCAGAACTTGGGAAGATTAGGTCAAACAAACCGCGTAATTGCTATGAAACTCGAGTTAAGCAACACTCAAATGAAACACCAAAGATTATTGCTAGTATCAGGAGACCTCCGATTACTCGGGAGACCATCCTTGCAAATCCAAATATCCCAGAAAATGACAAACGTTTGCCACTAGAAGGTTTTGGTTATGATGAGGAGGGACATTTGTTTTATCAGCATGGAATATCAAACCGTAATTCAAATCAGGATAAGACAGTTGTTAATGATGAATGGGTCTATGAGAAGTTAAATACTTACGCTACAGGAAACAGAGAAAGTAAATACAGAGGTAAAGGAATGAGACGAAATAGAAGGCGCTAATGATAAAATATTAATGACGTTATTTTAAGGTTCCAGTATTCTGAGTATGCAGGTTCAAGATTATTAGAATGCATACTGTATTACAGATTCACCTAATGTCAAGGTTACATAAATTGTTGGTGCTCATGATATATATCCATAATGGATTTGGCATTGATGATGTGAATTTTTTTGCATTGCTACTAGGGTATTTTTAATGTTGAAATGCTCAGAAATTGAGAGTGTTAGTAGCCTACCACTCTATGTATTTTTTTATGGTGAATAATAATGTAATATTGCATAATTTTGTATGATGAATGAAGTGCCTGCACATTTTTTGAGATATGGAAACAAACTTTTCATTTGTATTAAGAAGAGTAGGGTGAGATGTTTGGGTGTTGCCAGATTGTTTAGTGGAACCGAGAAGGTTGTGTTGTGCTTATCAATACGAGGATACCCTCACCACTAAAAATGGTTGGCATAGAGGATGGAGACCCAAGAGTTATCATGATAGAGGAGTACTTGGGGGGTAAAATAATTGAAGTCAGTGGAACAAATTTCGTGAGAATACGATGGGAGTATTCTGGTCTTTCAGGAACCAGTACATCACATTTCACACTGAGTATGTATCAGGGAATGTGTATGAGATATCCTATGGTTGCCGCTGATGATGAGAAACGGGAGGTTTGTCGAATGAAAATTCATCATAAGGTCAATAAAGTGATTGTTTTGAGGTTGGGCCTCAAATGTAATGACAAATTATTTTTGGTCATTTGAAAGAATGTATGTTTTTATTTTTCTTGAGTATGTATGGGAATACATTTTGATGCAGAATATGTATAATCTAAAGAAGAAGAATGAATTTATGTTTTATGGGCATGTGTAACAAGATGTAACTATTATTTTACATTTTTCTATGATGGTTCAGAGTTATTGAGAGAATGTAACTACCATGTAATTGCTTAAAGCAGTCGATATAGCTGACAGTTAACATTCTGACTTAAACAAGGGGAGGTGACCGCAAAGTGATTTTTGTTGGTACTGTGGTCCACATGGAAATATATTTTGGTAGCTCATTACTTACAAGGCACTTTGCTAGTTTTTTTGTGTAGTCATAATGTTAACAATATGACTTAAACGAGGGGAGGTATGTAGCATAGCCTTGTAAGTAATGATTATAGTTATTATAATAATAATTATTATTATTATTATTATTAGTGACATGATCAGGAATAAAGAATGTATTGGGGGGCAGAGAAGTTATAGTTAGAGGAGCGAGGAACCGATACTCGGTACTTCAAAGACCTGATCAAAGGTAAAACCGTATCGATAGATCTGATAGATCGTGAGAGTGGTCCAGTTCTAGAGGTGCGACTTCGCGCGCACATGCAGTAGCCCAGGGGGAACAATTGACCAGTAGATCAAAGACTGAACAGAGAACGGACTAGGTCCCGAAGCAGATAACATGAAAGAGATGGTGGACTTGTTTAATTGGAGGTAACAATTGGACAGACGGAGATGAAAGCGACTGTATAGGGGTGTGGCTAACTCTAGGAAGCTAGTTGCGACTGGTTTTGGGCAACAAAGGATGACCCAATGACCGATACAACAATTGGAGGCGTGGTCTATGGAACGGAATTTACGAATATAAAAGGAGAGGTAGACAGGTGGAAAAAAGGAGGGCCGGCGAAGAGCAGATAGGGGTTCTGAAAGAGAGAGGAGACGCAGAGAGGAGGGGAAGAGGCATTCAGCAAGAGAAATGTAGAGATAGAGACATAGGGTTAGATTGAACTAGTGTAGCAAGAGATCGTACAGTAATTGTTACCAAGAGCTTTTGTATTACTGAATATTGTGAACGCTGCTTAAATACTGCATGAGAATTATGAGAATTATGAGAATTATGATATTGTGATTTTGTGAGATTTCGTGCTACTATGATGAAAATAATGAAATGTGTATAATCTTGCCTATGCCTATTATTACAAGTGAGATGTGATGATAATAGAACATTCAATAATAACAATAATAAAGAACAATATAAATGAACTAAAACATTGTTAAAAAGGACCAACATTTGTGGAGAAGTATGATCACCCATCCCGCCCGACGTGGCACGTGATGATGATGACGATAACCCCACTACAGTTTTTGTACTTCAAGACCTTCCCGACATCGCCTGTGAAGATCTTCCTGCAGGGAGAGATAGAAGGACAAGATCTTCTTGTCCAGAAAGATTATACTCGTTAAGTTGTCTAAGGAATCGCGGTCAGCAAATTATTCGAACGTGTTATAAAGTTTCAACCTCTGAAATAGGTCATAGCCTTAACAACCTGGTACTGCCGTAAATGACCTAGCGGCGACCTTCATGTATCCAGTGGCGTGCCTCGTTTACCTGGCCAATTTTGGGTTAATTGTCACGCATGGCTACCTCGACCTTAGAGTTCTGAAACAACCAAGTTTACTAGAGGTTCTCAGAATTTCTAAACCCGTGGCCACTTGGAGCTGGAGCGACGGTGCTAGAGATTGCTCCGTAATTTTGGTTGTGGAACTGCGAAACATGGTTTAAATAAAGTCCACGAAGTTAATAACTGTGACAGCCTGTTATTACAGGACGTGCTGTTTGAGTATAGATCTGTACTGGATCATGTTGTTAGCGATTGCTTTAATTTCTTCGGTTATGTACCTTGTTAGAGTGGATGAGCTCATGTACGATACAATCGAGTCCTATAGTGTACATACTTTCCACGTACTCTTGGGTGCTAGGTAGCTAGGTACTTGCCTGTTTCCCTGCATCACGGCATATCCAAGATACGGTGTTAGGACTGTAATTAAAGGACCATCGACACATGAAAGTGAGACCTGGTCAGTATTCGTGGCTGGTCGCATTTACTTGACCCAGATTTCCCAGAATTTTAGAGGCTGAATGAGGACCGGGGTCTTCTTAGTGCTGTGTTACTAGAAAAAATAATCCCCACTCCTGGGACTTGAACCTGCCACCACCGAGCGCATAACCGCTCAGTCAACCAGACCTCTGGCTCTTATTTTGCTGACGTAAATACAGTATTTGGTGTAAGTAAACATATTTTCCTAAATCTGTCCACTGCTCACTCATTTGCATGTCCCTTGCGGAACTTTGCCTCCCTAACAGCACTCCTGTAGGCCTCTCGGTTGTGAGCAAGATGGCTTGCTGTTGATGCGTCCATTTGCAGATCATCAACGATGTCTTCCAGCTATCTTGGCCTTGTCTTCCTCTCTTTCTTTTCTTCCATTATGTACCCTTCCAAGGCTGTCTTATCTAAAGTCTCATGACGTTTAATGTGTCCAAAATATTTAAGTTTTCTCTGTTTAATCTGCTTTACTGGCCGATCTTCTTCAATATTAAGTTCTTGTGGTAAGGATATATTTGTTCTTTTTTGCGTCCATAATATTTGGATGTCTCTTCTGTAGTATTTACATTCAAAAGCATTTATGTGTTTTTCAGCTGTTTTGTTAAGTGTCCAGGTCTCACAGGCATATGTTGCGATGGGAAAGATGCATGCCCTTAAAAATCTTATTTTTGTAATTCTGTCTGTTCCTCTCCACAGCTTATTTAGTTGTTTTATTTTTGAAGAGCGATAGATGTCCTTCTTTTAATTTCCCTCATTGTATCTCCATTATTATATAGCGATGATCCAATATATTCAAAACTCTCCACTTCTTCCAACCTTTCCCCATTGATACATGTTTTAGCTGTCCTGTGTGTGAAATATGCAGCCCCCTGTTACTGGAGTTTACCTTTCTCAAGGTCCTGTAGACAGCCATGGGATGTCATGTCCTTCTATAACCCTTGATCCCCTGCGCATCTCAACAGGCTTGTCACTGAGTATTTCCCATGTCAGGATGACAAATCATCAAACATCTTTTCTCACTGTCCACCTCTGTCTCTTCTACCTTCAGCTTTCGCTGTTGGCATTAGATGCTCTAGCCTGGCCTCTCTTTCAAACATGATCCACAAATCTGGATTGTCGTTTTGTGATCTTCTTTATAATTTTCTTTGTTTCGTTTGCCTCTTTCAGAACTTCTTCCTTAGATTTTCTCGTTGTCAGTAGTACCTTCCAGCATTCCTTGTGTCTCTTTATTGACCGTCTAGGCTTCGCATCCATAGACCAGGAAATGTAGCACTGTAGCACTCTCTTCGTCACTGTTATATGCTTATTACAATTACTGAAGTATATACGGGATGTTCCGTTTCCCTTGTTTCCGCTAGCTATGGTTGGGACATGTGCTCCGGATGACTGACGACTTACTACTAACAAAAAATACCACAGGGGAATAGAAGTAAGGGTATACCAAAGGAGACAACAGAGAGGATGTTGAGCAATAGAGGGCTCACCTGGGCAAGAACAGAAAAAGGGCAAAGGACAGGCGTTTGTGGAAAACCCTTGCGGAAGCCCCATGTGGCTTGGGCACTTAAGGTCCAGAGAGAGACAGAGAAAGGGAGAGAGAGGGAAGGAGAGACAGAGAGAGGGAGAGAGACAGAGAGGGAGAGACACACAGAGAGACAGAGAGGGAGAGAGACAGAGAGACGGAGAGAGAGACAGAGACAGACAGAGAGAGGAAGAGAGAGACAGAGAAAGGGAGAGAGAGACAGAGACAGACAGAGAGAGGAAGAGAGAGACAGAGAGAGGGAGAGAGAGAGAGAAAGAGAGAGACAGAGAAAGGGAGAGAGAGGGAGAGAGAGACAGAGAGAGGGAGACAGAGACAGAGAGAGAGGGAGAGAGAGGGAGAGAGACAGGGAGAGGAAGATAGAGACAGAGAAAGGGAGAGAGAGACAGAAAGAGATGGGATATAATATTAGTGTCCACGTTTCTCCTGAACTTGTCAGCCCACTAAACTGGGCAGTGGTCAGTGCCACGGATGAAGGTCTTCCTGCCTCCTACCCCAGGCAAATCCTCAGATCTTCACACATGAAGCGCCACCCAGCGGGACCGCAAGTTGTTTCTAAGGGAGATAATCCTGTACTCATTTCTGAAAAAAAAATTTTTTTTTTTGGAACTTTGGGAGGGTATCCTGTCTCCAATGCGTAATTGATAGCTGTTATTTCCTTCAAAATGTGACCTTGTCAAATTGAAAGTCGTGATACTAGAGGCGGGTACATGTAGACAGAAGCCCCAGGATGGGGTGGGGGGGGGGAGAGTTGTATTCCTGAACGAGGGGTTTATATAATGTCGCGTAGATTATTATTATTTTCTTTTATTTAATGGCGGCATGAACAATGAAGGTCACCTTGATTTCATTAGTGCAAGAATGAAAACTTGAGAGTGGAGTTCTGAAAGTATTACAGATCTGTGCTAGAGGAGGGGCAGATGATGAAAGTCTCTCTGAGGAGATACTGGTCAGTGGAAACTGAAGAAGGGTGAGGGCACCCTGCAAGCAAAGTTGTTTGGAGGATTACGGAAATTAGAGCATCTGTCATTCACTGAGACACTCGAAAGAGGAAGAGAGAGAGAAAGGCAGTGAGAGATATAGAGAGAGGGAGAGATAGAAAGACACGAGAGAGGACGAGAGAGGGAGAGAGGAAGGGTAAGAGAGAAAGAGAGAGGGAGAAAGAAAGAGTGAGGGAACGAGAAAGACAGAAAAAGAGCTACTCATAAAGAGAGTGAGAGGGAGAGAGAGAGAGAGAGAGTAAGAGAAAGTGAGAGAGAAAGAACGACTGTGAGAGAGGACGAGAGACAGAGAGAGAGAAAGAGAGAAGGCAAACCACTAAGGAACTGAAAACATGGATCCCGTAACCTACTCCCAATCCGATTCGATGCTGTGCGTCAACATCTTCACCACATCGGCTGCAAAGGACATCATCTCGCAGATCCAGAGAGATAGAAGAAGAAGAAGAAGAATTTAATCAGATTGCCATTTATCTTCTCTCCACGCCTTCCTCTACCTTCTTATTCCTGTTTGGTTATTTGTACAGTTTGGAATATTTGGTTACTTGTACAGTTTGGAATATTTGGTTACTTGTACAGTTTGGAATGTTTGGTTACTTGTACAGTTTGGAATATTTGGTTACTTGTACAGTTTGGAATGTTTGGTTACTTGTACAGTTTGGAATGTTTGGTTACTTGTACAGCTTAGAATGTTTGGTTACTTGTACAGCTTGGATTAAGATCATGTTGTCATTGGCTTGTAATAGAAAATATCTATGTAATCATTATAGTTGTGTATATCTATGTAATCATTATAGTTGTGTATATCTATGTAATCATTATATATATATATATATATATATATATATATATATATATATATATATATATATATATATATATATATATATATATATATCAATATTCTCATTATAGTTGTATCTATATATGTAATCATTATTATTGCCACCATCTATACAATCATTATATGTGTATGTATCTACATAAACATTATAGTTGTATCTATCTGTGTAATCATTATAGCTGTATCTATCTCTGCAATAAGTATAGTTGTATCTATCTGTTTAATCATTATAGTTGTATCTATCTCTGTAATCATTATAGTTGTATCCATTTATTGTAATCATTTTAGTTGTATCTATCTTTGTAATCGTTATAGCTGCATCTATCTGTGTAATCAGTATAGTTGTATCTATCTTTTTAATCATCACAGTTGTATCTATCTTTGTAATCATTATAGACCATGTGTCTAAATCGGTGCCCGCCGCCGAAAGGCTACCCCTCCCCCCCCCCACCCTATCAACCACCCTTCCAATAGCTAAAAAAAAAAAAAAGTTTATTTTCTGCATCCTTATTTGGATCATTTATTTATAACAACCGGTAGAGGAAAGTAGCAGGCCTAACAAAGAGTCCCCCTACCTTTGAGACCCCCCCCCCTCCCTTCCGCCCTCTTAAAAGAGGGGCCCGAGACAGTCGCCCTTCCCTGTCGCCTTTTTCGGTGTACCACTGGTCGGTCTCAAGCTAAGACAGAGAACAGGACATGGCAGATTTAAGAATTACTTGTGTAATAAACTGAGAAGAAAACAAGTGTAGGAAATGTTTCAGTCAAATTTCCAACTTGCAGTAAAAGGAGAAATGACAGTGTAATATTCTCCACAGGATTGCAGCCTGTAAACCTTATTGACTACAGCCTGTAATCCTACATGACTACAGTCTATAATCTTACATGACTACGTCGTGTAATCCTACACGACTACATCCCGTAATCTTACATTACACCCTGCAATTCTACATTACTGCATCCTGTAATCCTACACGAGTACAGCTTGTAATCCTGCATGACTACATCCTGTAATCCTACATGACTACAGCCTGTAATCTTACACTACTACAACCTATAATCCTACACGACTACATCCTATAATTCTAAATAATTGCAGCCTTTAATCCTATACTACTTCAGCCTATAATCCTACATGACTACATCCTGTAATCCTAAATAACTATAGCCTTTAATCCTACACTACTACAGCCTTTAATCCTACACGACTACATCCTGTAATCCTAAACTACTACAGCCTTCAATCCTACACGACTACAGCCTTTAATCCTACACGACTACACCCTTTAATCCTACACGACTACAGCCTTTAATCCTACACTACTACAGCCTTTAATCCTACACGACTACAGCCTTTAATCCTACACTACTACAGCCTTTAATCCTACACTACTACAGCCTTTAATCCTACATCACTACAGCCTTTAATCCTACACGACTACAGCCTTTAATCCTACACGACTACAGCCTTTAATCCTACACGACTATATCCTGTAATCCTACATAACTACAGCCTGTATGAGAGGTTGAGGACACAGTTCTGACGCTTGGTAGTTCCAGAGAAGGTTATCTAGAGGCATCGTGTCCCTAGGGAGGCTGGTAGAGTTTGTATCTCGGGTCAGAATCACCGTCTCAGAAGTAGTAGTAGTAATAGTAGTAGTAGCAATAGTAGTAGTTCTAGTAATATTAATAGCAGTAATAGTATTAGTAGAAATTGTTGTAGTAATAGTAGAAGTAATAATGATAATAGAAGTAGTAATTATAGTACTAATAGTAGTAGTAATGGTATTAATAGTAATAGTTGTAGTAATAGTAGTATTAGTAATAGTAGTTATAGGTATAGTGGTAGTAGTAGTAGTAGTAGTAGTATAGTAGTAGTAATAGTAGTAGTAATAGAAGAAGAAGAAGAAGAATTAGTGATAATAGCGCTAATAGTAAGACTAGTAGTATCTGTAGTACAAGTGATAGCAGCAATAATAGTAGTATAATATTAATAGTAGTAGTAATAGCAGTAATTATAATAGTAGTAGTAGTAGTATTAGTAATAGTAGTAGTAGTTGTAGTAGTAGTACTAATAATAGTACAATAAGAAGAATTAGTAATAGTAGTAGTAATATTAGTACTAGTAGCAGTTGTAGTATTGGTAGTAGTAGCAGAAATAGTGCTAGTATAATAATAGTAGCAGTAGTAGTAGTAGTAGTAGTAGTAGTATAGTAGTAGTAGTAGTAGACAGAAGAATAAGAAGATACAGTAGACCACACTCTCCTATCATCAGTCCCAGAATGACAAACAAGGAAGACCGTATGTGTCGACACAGCAGTCGCTAGACCTGGACAGATAAGTACAAAGGTCAGAGAGGCAGCGAATGAGAGCCTATCAGGTGAGAGGAGAGAGAGAGAGGGGAAAGAGACAGCTTTATCGCCCTCTTATCTGGTCCCGTCAAGGTGACTTTGGATGGCATTGTGTCTCCCAGCTGGGCTGCTCTGTTTATTTTCCTAGAGGACACCCATAATCTTAAGAGAATCGGGTAGCGTGCTACTTTGGGGAAAAATAATAATAATAATAATAATAAGAGAAATGGGATTTGGGCTGTGTAAGTTTTTTTTTTGTGGTGTTGCTTAGTGGCACAACAGCTTGTAAGGTGGTTGTTTATAGTTTCTGTGTTTTCGTGTGTGTGGCTGTGGGTGCATGCGAATATGGTTGTTGTGGCTGTTTTATCATCATTTATTTTGTGGTATGCTGATTTATCACACTTTGTTCTATTGTCCGCTGTATTATCTTTTACGCTGTTGTTTCATCTACTGTTTTATCATCTTTTGTTTTGTCATCGACCAGTTTTTTTTCACCTACTGCTTTATGATCCATTGTTGATTCATCTACTGTTCTATGGTATTCTGTTGTATCATCGTCTGTCATATAATATATTGCTTTGTCATTCGCTGTTGTATCATCCATGTTGTGTCATCCACTGTTTTATCATCTATGTTATGTCATTCGCTGTTGTATCATCCATGTTGTGTCATCCACTGTTTTATCATCTATGTTATGTCATTCGCTGTTGTATCATCCATGTTGTGTCATTCACTGTTGTATCATCCATGTTGTGTCATCCAGTGTTTTATCATAAGCTGTTATATAACCCTATGCTGTATCATCCACTGTTTTATCATCCGTTGTTGTATAATCCATCTTTATCATCCACCGTTTTTTTATTAGGCAGGATTTTTACCTGACATTTTTTTTACAAAATCCTATATTCCTTTCATATTGAAAACAAATACCTAAGGAAAAAACTCGGCATCAAGTGGAACGAATTCAAGAACAATGCAGAGATAAGACAGATGACTGAACAACAACCTGTCTCATGGGTGATCAGCAACAGGAGATGGACATATGTTGGTCACTTGATGAGAAGAAATGATCAGATAATCCCAAAACAAGCTATCAAGTGGACCACAACAGGCCTAAGAAAAAGAGGCAGACCGCGTGAAACTCTGAAGAGGACATTGTTAAGAGAGGCCAATTAACAGGCATAAAATCCCTTGATGAGGTTACTCGCCGAAGACACGAAAAATTGGCGAACTACTTTGCGAGCCCTATGTGACGTTTAACGGCACGGGAAGGATATAAGATATAAGATAAGATATTCCTTTCATGCACTGACAGTTGTCTATGGAGTGTACTGTCACTGTACTTTGCCTTGCAGGTGTATATTATCAATTATCAGAAAGTTTAATATTAGAAAGATCATGCCCTTTTCCTCGTTTGTGTCCAGGTGTGTCAACTTAGTGGCGATATGTAGAAAGGTCTCTCCTTATAGCTTAGATGTATGATGCAGTTTCTCTCTAAGATAGCAAGCAGTAGAAGAGGGGATAGAGAGGGGAAAGGAAAGAGAGAGAAAGGGAGAGAGAGAAAGATGGAGTGAGGTGGGACAGAGGGAGGAAAAGAGAGACAGACAGACAGACAGACAGACAGAGGAGACAGAAAAACTGAAAGACAGAGAAATGAACTGAATTGAACAGAGCTGAACTTCATTTTCAGTCTGGGGAATTAAGGGTAGTAAATCCTCAAGGTTTTGACACTGATAATATTTCCTGTGTAGCGTCCCCTGCTACATTTTTCATAGCTCAGTCGTCGTAGCTGGCAATGTAGCTTATAAACAATGACGTCTTACGATACTTCTACTCGTGCTCATACATGTACTCTTCCTAACATGAAAAGGAGCCACGGTGGCTTTTATTAACTTAACTGAGCTGATCTGTGGAGCTGTCTTTCTTGTAGGCTCCACCATGAAGATCTCTTGCTAGATATATTATCATTTAGACAGTCCACTCACATTGTTCAGTATCTTTTGATACTTCGTGTCATAGATACGTTTTCAACTCGATAAACATGTAGCAGCCATGTCTGAGTATCTGGTCCCGTCACTGCAGATAGTGTAATACAGTATTCAACAATAATTTATAAGGAGTCATGAGAAACATAAGATGGTATTAGGAGTAAACTGTCAGAAAAACTGAGACAGACAAGAGTGACAGAGAGAGAGAGAGGAGAGAGAGAGGAGAGAGAGAGAGGAGAAGAAGGAGAGGGAGAGTGAGGGGTAAGAGAGAGAGAGAGAGGGTAGAGAGAATAGAAGAGAGAGAAGGAGAAGAGAGAGAAGGAGAGCACGAAAAAGGTAGAGAGAGATGAGACGGGGAGAGATAGAGAGAGAGGAGAGAGAGGGGAAAGAGAAAGAAGGAAAGGGAGGGAGAGTGGGGAAACAGAGGGTAGAAAGAGTAGAAGAGAAGAGAGAGTGAGAAGAGAGGAGAGCATGAGGAATGTAGAGAGGGAAGAGACAGAATGAGACGGAGAGAGAGAGAGAGAGAGAAAAGAGAGACAGAAAGGAAAAGAAAGAGGAAGAGAGAAGAGAGGTAGATAGAAATATAAAGAGGGAGAGAGAGACACACACACAGAGACAGGAAGAGAGAAAGAAGAAGATTGAGAGGGAGGAGAAAGAGAAGGCTCGATTCTTCTTCTTCTTTCTTTCTTTCTTTCTTTCTTTTCATATATAAATATATACATTTCTCCCTTCTTTCCTATTTTCCTTCCTCTCTATTTTCTTTCTTTCCTGATTTCTTTATTTCTTCAGATCAGTGAATTTTTGTGACTGCGTTCATCTAGGCCAATGGGAGGCCTAAAACAGACCTGAGCCCGATGAAAATTATAGGCCTTAATTCAAACTGGCCACTAAGTCCTTTGTAGTCAGCGTGGAACACGGTTTAGTTTAATTTGTCTACATTTATTTATCTACATTTTGTCTGTATTAATCTTTTATGAAACTTATTTCAAATATTCATTATTTTGTGATCTTCATCCTTTCTACAATGTTTCTTTACCAAAGTGTTCCTCTCTTTACCTCTTTCATGAAGAGTAGATTCCCTCATAATGTAGACCCATACCAACCCCTACCCTGGCGTTGGCTCGCGATCCCATCGCGATCCCTGTACACCCTTCCAGACTGTGTCAAGGTACTAATGGGAGGTTGAACAGGGTCTTGGCCCCCGGCAATGGTTCACTAAATCCAACCCAAAAATTCAGTCGTGGCTCCCTGACCACTTACTCATTCAGCTTGAGTGCTGAGTTTCTAACTCCCCGACCAGTTATCTGACTTTCTGTTGTCCAGTTTCTAGACTTTCAGTTCATCCCAAATATTCAGCACTGGCTTAGTACACGTGAACCGAAAGTTGTAACACAGTTTGTAACATTCCGTCTGTTTATATTGAATATCAGACAAGAGAAACACAGAAACACACAGAGAGAATAAGAGGATGGAAATAGGAGAGAGATAAAGAGAGAGAAAGAGGGAGGAAAGAGAGAGAAATTGAGAGAAACAAAGAGATAGATCGAGAGAAGGGAGATAGAGTAGAAGAGAGAGAGGAAAGAGAGAGAGAAATTGAGAGAGAGAAAGATCAAGAGAGGGGAGAGAGTAGAAGAGACATAGAAAGAGAGGAAAGAGAGAGAAATTGGGAGAAACAGAAAAGAGATAGATCAAGAGAAACAGGGAGAGAGAGAGAGGGAGAGAGAGAGAGGCTGCGATAGAAGAGAGAGAAAGATAGACAGACAGAGGGGGCAGAGATATCGAGAGAAACATTCATTCATTCATCCATTCATTCATTCATCCATTTATTCATTAATTCATTCATTTGCATGTCCCTTGCGGAACTTGCCTCCCATACAGCACTCCTGTAAGCCTCTCGGTTGTGAGCAAGATGCCCTGCCGCTGTTGCGTCCATTTGCAGATCATCAACGATGTCTTGTAGCCATCTTCGTTTTGGTCTTCCTCTTTTTCTTTTTCCCATTATGTACCCTTCCAGTCCGGTCTTCTCTAGATTATCATGACGTTTAATATGTCAAAAATATTTAAGTTTTCTCTGTTTAATCTTCTTTACTAGCCAGCCTTCTTCAATATTAAGTTCTTGTAGTATGGACATATTTGTTCTTTTTTGTGTCCATGATATTTGGAGAACTCTTCTGTAGCATTTACATTCTAAGACATTTATGTGTTTCTCAGCTGTTTTGTTAAGTGTCCAGGTCTCACAGGCATATGTTGCGATGGGAAAGATGCATGCTCTTAAATCGAGAGAAACAGAGAGAGCAAAAAAGGAGAGGATCGGAGACACA
>CM019712.1:22154770-22192270 GCA_009760885.1 Achatina immaculata
AGTTTCGTGTCACGTTGTATTACTGGAAGTTCGTGTCACGATGTATTACTGGGAGTTTCGTGTCACGTTATATTGCTGAAAGGCTAGTGTTGCGTTGTATTACTGGGAGTTTCGTGTCACGTCGTATTGCTAAAATGTTCGTGTCAGTTTTGCGTCACGCTATAATACTGGAAATTTCGCGTCACATTCTATTACTTGACGTCTTCACGTATTGTTACAAATTTCATGTCACGTTCTTTTGTTGTAATTTTCATGCCAAGTTCTACAGAGGTGATTTTCGTGTCACGTTCTGTTGTGGAATTATTTTTTTATCATGTTGTATTGTTGAAAGTTTCACGCCATGTTGTATTGCTGGAAATTTCGTGTCACGCTGTATCGCTTTATTGGGATAGTCATGTCACGTTGTGCTTCTGGAACTTTTGTGTATTGAGGAAAGCAAAATTGGTTATTTTTTCATCTTTTTTCATGCTTTTATCTCTTGTGTTCTTTGTGTACATGATCCTTGAAAAAAGATTTTTGCCGAAATATTGGTCTGTTGTATATTCTTCTTTTATACGACCTCATCTTACTTTCTGTCATTCCTGTTTCTGCCCACTTTCCTCAGTCTTTCTATCTTTTCGTAAAGAATCAGACACTTCCGTCTACTCCACGACACAGAAAACTGAATTTAAATTGTAAAGATTCTGTCTTATCTTCAAGAGATGTTACAAATGTGTATATTCATTAAAAATCGGGACAAGCCCATAAGCTGTCCCATCTACTTCCCCGTGACGGAAGATCTCATGGTTCATGAACTCCGTAGCACAGAAAAGATATATAATCATTTTGAGGAGTATGCATCTTCGGTGGGGTGGGGCAGAACTCGTTACATTCCGTCGGAGAGGCCGCGTAGTTATTGATTCAACCTTTCCCTCTTACGTTTTCAAATCAGGCTTCTTGTAAACAGCCTATAGGGCCGGTACAGGCTGTTGTGTTATTTGAAGCCTGGGAAGGACTGGCAAGTGCAGGAAAAGCGGAGGCTAACAGCATATCTCCTATATACCTCAATGACATGGAACGGGGCCCCCTCCCTCCTCCCCCTCCCAAAAAAATAGGGGCCTTTTTACCATATCTCACAACTTCATCGTTTTAACATCGTCAGTGTTCTATTTCTCACTGCTTCGTTCCCTTAACCCATATGCCTGATCACGTAGCATTCGTATAACGAAACTTCACGGCCCATAATTTCCCGTTTTTTTTTTTTCACGGCGTGAATCTCTCTTTAATGAACCTGGCTAATTAATATTTCCAAATTAATGATCTGTGACCATAAAAAGGCATTACATCTGGCCTAAAGTTTCCATAAGGTAACGATAAGTATAACACGATAAGACTAGGCTCTTGACCCGTAGATTGGTCACGCCTGGAGATGAATAATCAGTGGTTTTTTTTTTGTTTGTTAATTTGATTTTTAAATGTTAGAAAATGTCTTTCTGGTGATTTCTTTATCAGATTATCTCCCTGGAACTGCGAATTTATTGTTTCTTTGTAGCCGATGCTGTGGTGATGCCGAATGTCAGGTTTAGTATTAAGAAATGCTGAATGTCAGGTTTAGTATTAAGAAATGCCGAATGTCAGGTTTAGTATTATGAAATGCCGAATGTCAGGTTTAGTATTAAGAAATGCCGAATGTCAGGTTTAGTATTATGAAATGCCGAATGTCAGGTTTAGTATTAAGAAATGCCGAATGTCAGGTTTAATATTAAGAGATGCCGAAGGTCAGGTTTAGTATTAAGAAATGCCGAATGTCAGGTTTAATATTAAGAGATGCCGAAGGTCAGGTTTAGTATTAAGAAATGCCGAATGTCAGGTTTAATATTAAGAGATGCCGAAGGTCAGGTTTAGTGTTAAGAGATGCCGGGGTTCCGACGGCCTCGCTTGGAGATCCGGCTCGTGCAGACCTGATCTTGCATGTCTGATCAAGGGGTTTAGATCTGCAATATGATCTCGTGGGGCTGCCCCCAGAAAAGGGGGGGGGGGGTCCTGGAGAAAGTTCTGCATCTGATTCTGGTGACCTGACCCGGGATTTAGCTCGAGTGGTCACGTCAGTCCAAATCTGTGGGGCATATCTGGAGGAGAGGCGGGCTAGGGCATCTAATAGCAGCAGGGAAGATCGATAGTAGTAGAGGCAGAGGGAGACAGAGAGAAGAGATGTTTGATGGTTTGACATCCTGGCACGGGGAAATGCTCAGTGACAAGCCTGTTGAGATGCACAAGGGACCGAGAGTTGTGGAAGGACACGATATCCAACGCCTGTGGGCAGGGACCTTGAGAGATGTAATGATAACGCTGATGGAGACCTTGACTTTTCTCTGTGGATTAGAATGTTATTGTTATAACTAGTCTGTGGCCAGTCGTAAGTTGCGAGTTGCTGGCTAGAAACAGGCTGTCACGACAGGCTGTCGAAGAAGCTTAGGCGTTGTTTCTGGTGAGCCTGCCACTGTAACTTCTTCAAGGGCTTTTTGTTCAGTCTTTTGATACACGCGTCGAAATATCATTGAAAAAAAAAGGTGAAATCCCCGTTTCTATGCCATAAGGGATATTGGGGATACGGTGTTAGGCCCCTATTTCCATGCTATTATGGGATATTTTCCACGCTATTAAGGGATATTGGGGGTACGGTGTTAGACCCCCATTTCTATGCTATTATGGGATATTGGGGGTACGGTGTTAGGCCCCCATTTCCATGCTATTAAAGGATATTGGGGGTACGGTGTTAGGCCCCCATTTCCATGCTATTAAAGGATATTGGGGTACGGTGTTAGGCCCCTATTTCCATGCTATTAAAGGATATTGGGGTACGGTGTTAGGCCCCTATTTCCATGCTATTAAAGGATATTGGGGGTACGGTGTTAGGCCCCCATTTCCATGCTATTAAAGGATATTGGGGTACGGTGTTAGGGCCCCATTTCCATGACCTTCGGCACGTGAGAGTATGATGAGGTCAGTATTACGCCTGGCCGTATTTATCTTCCCAGATTTCTCTGGTACCCATTTTTTGAGTCTGAATAGACCCTGAGGCCTTTGTTTTGTGTAGTTGTACACACATTAACACTATACCACAAAGGAATCACTTATCACAAATACTTCACTAACAGCTATGAGTAGTTGATATCCTTTGTCTAGAAGTAGAGAGCTCTGGGGAAACTTGATGTAGCGAATCATCAACAATTGATCAAAAGCTCCAGACGGATATCAGCCAATACAAGAACGGGTGTTACCAAGGAGATACTGAAGAGGAGGGTGGATAGCATATGGAACTGTCCCGAGTGCATGGATGATGCTCCATGTATAACTAACTAAACATCACCAAGATGCGAGTAGCTGTTATGAACGTTTCTAGGCAAGAAAATATGCGTTTCTCTATTCTGATGGCAATCCAGCGATTTAGAATTGAATCTGTTGACAAGTGACACGAGTGTGCTCTTAGCTGCCATAAATGAGAGGACACTCATTACATCCAGGAAACTGAGTGAATTCACTTGTTTTACTTTATCTATCTATCTATCTATCTATCTATCTATCTATCTATCTATCTATCTATCTATCTATCTATCTATCTATCTATCTATCTATCTATCTATCTATCTATCTATCTATCTATCCATCTATCTGTCTGTCTGTCTATCTATCTATCCATCCATCCATCCATCCATCCATCCATCCATCCATCCATCCATCCATTTATCTATCTATCTATCTATCTATCTATCTATCTATCTATCTATCTATCTCCCGCTCTCTGTCAAAAATATCGACATTTCAAACTGACACGAACTTTGACACACATTATACACATCACCTCAAAACACACACACACATTGACATAATGTCAACCACACAGCCACACACACACAAACAAAACACATTTTAAATAGCCAAAATAAAAAAAACACACACACAACCATTACACATACACACATATCTACATACTCTATACACACACACGAAGCCGAATTAATATTAAGTGGCCTATTAATCTTTCTAACACAGCCCACAAATATCCTTGTATTGTCATCCCCACATGTCCGGGCGTTTTATATTCACAACCCCCAGTGCTAGTCGGACAAATACTGGGTACTTAACAGGCTCGCTGAGAGGTAGATATCCGATCTTTATCAACGCGAAGCAGGATTTAAGCAAATATGACTTCGTCGGATCTGCCGAGCACGCCGGTGTATAGAAAGTAATGTCAAAGGCCGCGAAGTTCGGATAAGAAAAAAACTTCTTTCATTTTAATCTTTAATCCTTTTAATCATGTAACAGAAACGACGCTGTTGAGCTAGAAATGGTTTTATCTAGTAGCATTTATTAACCCTTTTCTATTCATTTAAGAAAAAAAAAAGCTATGAACGATAATAGGAACTCACTTTACAACTTAAATTAGCTATTTTGTTCCATTGTGGCCTTTGTTTCTTGTAATTTAATTGGAATTGATAAGATTTATTTTAATAAAGTGATAATAAACATAAATTATAATTATTTATAATTAGTAATATAATTTTGTTTTTGTAATGAGTGTGTAAGAAAGTTCGGACCATCAGAAAACGTTTTGGATGAGTATATCTTCAAAAGGTGCTCGGAAAGGGTTAACGCATGCGTATCGTTCATTCAGTCTGATTGTAAAACGAGGATACCTGCATTTTTTGAAGAGTGCATGTGATGTTTACTTGATACAGTCCCTAATTCTGTGTTATGACTTTGTTAGCTATGAAAAAAAACAGTGTTTTCTTTAGCCGTTTGTCTGGGTGATGTGTAATGTTTGTGTTCAATTGAGATGGCTGCACGTAAGGCCAGAGTTTCAGCTGCATCCGTGTTTATGTTCCCGGTGTGTTAAATTATGACACCTTTTTTTTTTTTTTAGTTGTTGTTAAATAGATTCAGTAGCGCGATATTGTGCTGTGGGCTGGTGACATACAAGGACATGGATCGTGTTGCAAGCCACCATGAGATGCCACCGTTATGAAGTTTAAACTCATCAGCACTGGGAATGTGTTGTTTCATTCACACAGGAATGACACGGTTTATTCCCCGTAAGGATTATTACAAATGTGCTGAAGTGTAGCTAGAGATAGCACTGCTTTTTTTTTTAGTGCACTGTGACCGTGTCTCGAATTTAGGACAAAATAACACCTTTTTTTAAGCACTTAAAGGCGAAATGATTAGTGTGTTTACATTAGAATAAAGATGACACCGTTTGTAAGATTTCGTGTGATTTTACTCCCTGTGTGGTATATTTTGTAAGATTTCGTGTGATTTTACTCCCATTGTGGATATTTTGCAGAGGACAGAGGAAATTCTAGAAAGATGGAAGGAATATTGCAAAGGAATGTATGAAACAACCGACTGTGGAAACAGAAATCAACGGTGTGAGTTATTATTGGAGGAGAAAGAACCTGAACCTACAATAGAAGAAGTTTTATGGGCAATAAAGAATCTGAAAAATGCTAAATCACCAGGATGTGATGAGATAGCAGCTGAATTTATTAAAGCAGGAGGAAAGGAGTGTGCAACAATATATCATGCACTGTGCAAAAAGATATGGCATTCAGGTATTTGGCCGAAAGAATGGACAAGAATTGTATTGATACCACTGCCAAAAAAGGGTAGCCTGAAATTATGCACAAACTACAGAACTGTTGCCCTGACTAGTCATGCCAGTAAAATTCTGTTAAAAATCATAATGGGTAGACTTCGTAAGAAAATAGAAGAAGTCAATATGGTCCAAGCTGGTTTCAGGCAAGGAAGAGGATCAAGAGATCGTATATTCAATCTAAGATTAATAATAGAGAAATGCAGAGAGTTTAATGTGAATCTATATTTATCCTTTATAGACTGCTCAAAGGCATTTGATTGTGTACAACATCAGAAACTTTGGGAAATAATGGAAAAAATGGGATTTCCAACACATTTCATACAATTAACATCACTGCTGTATCTAGATCAACAAGCAGCAGTAAGAATAAATGGTGAAACAACAACTTGGTTTGACATAAAACAAGGGGTCCGTCAGGGGTGCATATTGTCACCCTACTTATTTAACTTGTATACTGAAAATATAATGAGGAATGTTAGAGAAGATGTAGACAAAGAATATTACGATGCCATAACAATTGGAGGTTATGAAATACCAAAGATTAGATATGCTGATGACACCTTGTTACTATCCACAACACAAAAAGGAATGGAAAAACTAATTATGTCAGTCCGTAAGAACAGCGAAGAGCAGAACCTCTATCTTAATGCGAGGAAAACTAAATTGATGACAACTGACAAAACAAACAAGGCAGCTGAAATATATATCAATGAGGAAAAATTGGAAGAAGTGGAGAGTTTTGAATATCTTGGATCACTCCTAACTAATAATGGAGATACAATGAGGGAAATTAAAAGGAGGACATCTATTGCTCTTCAGAAAGTAAAACAAATAAAGAATCTGTGGAGAGGAGCAGATATAACTACAAAAATAAGATTTTTAAGGTCATGCATCTTTCCCATCGCAACATATGCCTGTGAGACCTGGACACTTAACAAAACAGCTGAGAAACACATAAATGCCTTTGAATGTAAATGCTACAGAAGAGTTCTCCAAATATCGTGGACACAAAAAAGAACAAATATATCTATACTACAAGAGCTTAATATTGAAGAAGGCTGGCAAGTAAAGAGGATTAGGGAGAGAAAACTTAAATATTTTTGGACACATCAAGCCTCATGATAATTTAGAGAAGACCATATTGGAAGGATACATAATGGGAAAAAGAAAAAGAGGAAGACCAAAACGAAGATGGCTGCAAGAAATCGTTGACGATCTGGAAATGGACGCAGCAGCAGCAGGCCATCTTGCTCACAACCGAGAGGCCTACAGGAGTGCTGTTTGGGAGGCAAAGTTCCGCAAGGGACATGCAAATGAATGAATGAATGTGGATATTTTGTAAGATTTCGTGTGATTTTACTCCCTGTGTGGATACTAAGAAAATACTGATCACAAGAGATGAGACTTTTCTTTCAGTGTTAATCTCATTCAGACCAAATGTATCCTACCTTGAAATAACACCATTTGTATACAAATCAGCGTAGAAAATTCGTAATTTAATTCTATTTAAAGATAACACTTTAAGCGACTTAAAATAGTCACATTAATGTGCTATGATCGTCACTAGATAGAAATGACACTACATAACTTATTCCTATAAAGGTAAATCATGCTACTGCTTTAAAGATGATGTAGTGTTATTGTAGTGCTAGAAGTAATGCTTGCTACAAAGGTTAATAACGTCATCGCCATTTTCTTACATCTTACATGCTTCCCGTGCGTTAGGGGTCACACAGGGCTCGCAGCGTGTCTCACCGCGTGTCTCATCGCGTGTCTCACCGTAAGTCTCTAATCTCGGCAAACTTCTCAGTCTCATCAAGGGATTTGATGTCATTCATCTTAGCCTCTTTTGTCTGTGCTCTCTTCATGCTCTCAAGGTCATTGTTATAAAGGTGAACAAATATTTGTTACTATGGTTACAAAAGCTACTGTTGCAATGATGAAGATCGCTATTGCTAGAAACCAACATTACGTTATTGCTATAAAGGTGAGTCATTATAATGATGCAAAGTGGTCAAATGGTGAGTGGCTATTTTGCTCTAAGAGCAATGCAGGTAGTTATTTAGTAATAATAATAATAATCTTCTTCTTCTTCTTCTTCTTCTTATTCTTCTGTCTCCCAGGAATTGCGAGCTGGTGTTCTTTGCAGCCGATGCACTGGGGACTTTTGACGCCCACCATCGTGTCGGATTGGGAGCGGGCATTTTTTCGGTTCCTGAATGAAGGCTAAAAAGCGTGGAATGCGCAATACTTCTTTAGAAGACTCCACCACCTTCGGGACTATAACGATCCCTGCCCCGTTAGCCAGGCTAGGCCTGTTGCTGGAGGGGGAGGGGTACCAACGGAGAGGTGGGACATGGTCTTGGTCAGGTATGGGTCGCTGATTACTAAATTGGACACGGTCTTTACACCCCCCCCCCCTCCCGCGCACTTCTATAGTGATATATGTTACAATGTTGTAAAATCTTAACACTGTTACTATAACTGTAACGAACGCTTTGTCGGTCAGAGACAAAACTTATTTCTTTTTAGAGAGAGCGGGATTACTGCCGTAGCCAGTGTATAGTTTTTTTTAAGTGAAGATTGTGTATCTATGTCACCCTTCTGCCAACCTAGCAGTTAAAATATGGTGCCTGACACATTGATGTTAAGGACACCACCTATATAATGGCATTTATTTTTTCTAAATTCCTGAAAAGGGCCATCAAAAGCAATGTTTCTTCACAAGCTCCACTACTACAATTACCATAGCGATATCTACTCCATGACAAAGTTTAAAGATAGACAGATAGACAGACAGACAGATGTGGATGGATAGATAGATAGATAGATAGATAGATAGATAGATAGATAGATAGATAGATAGATAGATAGATAGATAGATAGATAGATAGATAGATAGATAGATAGATAGATAGATAGATAGATAGATAGAAAGAACAAAGTCATGGCGAGACGTGGCGCACTGACTGTGATAACTCTCTCACACTTGGACATCATTACTTTCCGTTCCTCTTCAATCAATGATTGACAGTGATCGTTCATGAATCGCCAGAATCCTGATAACACACTCAGCCTGAACATAACTTCAGATAAAAACTCTTGAGTGATTGTAATCTGTTAAAGCTTTAAGAGAAGCGACCTTATTGTGCAAAGCGAGGTCTTGGATATAACGCTGTTTGTGAAAAGAATGCAAAGATCATCATCTATATTACCCAGAACAGAGAGTCTATTTTTCCTTTTGACATGGACATAGCGAGAGATGAAAGTGTTTATATTATGTTTAACATGTACGATAGTTTATTTTCAAACATCATCATGTGGCGCGTGGATAGTTTTTGAATTTTGTTGATTTTTCTTCCCTGGAATTTGATCTTGGCAGTTTTTATATGAGCAGGTTGGTTGATTTTCTGTCGCTGTTCTTTGCTTTCTCTTTAAGCCTTCATCTGTCTCGTATCTTTTCTGCTAATAGGATGTTTTCGAGCTTTAAGTCTTTTTTTCGTTATGTGCATAATTAATGATTTCTTGTTTTGATTGACACGTGCCAGACTTTCATTGCTGGACGTCTTACCTGTTTTCTCGCCTGTCGTTTTACCTGTTCTCCTACTGCTTGTCTTACCTGTTGTCTTACCTGTTCTCCTACTGCTTGTCTTACCTGTTGTCTTACCTGTTCTCTTTCCTGTCGTTTTACCTGTCGTCTTACTTTTCGTCTTACCTGTCGTCTTACCTGTTCTCCTACCGCTTGTCTTACCTGTTGTCTTACCTGTTCTCTTTCCTGTCGTCTTACCTGTTCTCCTACTGCTTGTCTTACCTGTTCTCTTTCCTGTCGTCTTACCTATTCTCTTGCCTGTCGTTTTACTTGTCGTTTTACCTGTCGTCTTACTCTTCGTCTTACCTGTCGTCTTACCTGTTCTCCTACTGCTTGTCTTACCTGTTGTCTTATCTGTTCTCTTTCCTGTCGTCTTACCTGTTCTCCTACCGCTTGTCTTACCTGTTGTCTTACCTGTTCTCTTTCCTGTTGTCTTACCTGTTCTCTTTCCTGTTGTCTTACCTGTTCTCTTTCCTGTCGTCTTACCTGTTCTCCTACCGCTTGTCTTACCTGTTGTCTTACCTGTTGTCTTACCTGTTCTCTTTCCTGTTGTCTTACCTGTTCTCTTTCCTGCCGTCTTACCTGTTCTCCTACCGCTTGTCTTACCTGTTGTCTTACCTGTTCTCCTACCGCTTGTCTTACCTGTTGTCTTACCTGTTCTCTTTCCAGTCGTCTTACCTGTTGTCTTACCTGTCATCTTACCTGTCAAAGGTACTGTTAATCTGTTAAACTGTTAAAATTTTGTTCCTATACCTCCAATCATTTGATTCCCATATTCCAATCATTTGGTTCCCATGTCCTCATGTTTTGGTTCCTAGCCTTCCTTCTTTTAGTTCATACACTGCCATCTTTTGGCTCCCATACCCCCATCGTTTGGTTTCTAGACTCCCATCTTTTAGTTCCTGTACTCCCATAATTTGGTTGTCATACACCGATCTTGTGGTCCCTATTCTCCCATATTTATATTCTGTGCTCCCATTATTTGTCCCCCGTACCCTCAAGGGGTATGAGCATCCCTGATTAAGTACCCCCAGATCTAAACAGTTTTCACAGAAATCACATAAAAGTTCCCAGTCTAAACTAACATGCTGCCACTTTCTTGGTAAATTTTCTTTCATTTCTACATCTTGTCTTGTCTTGTCTTCTAAACATACGGGTCTTGATCATTTCTTTTTTTTTGTGGTGCTTCCACGTCCCATATTATGTGAAGAGGCATGATCGCCAACGTATATCTTTCCACGGACATAATGGTTGAAAGAATGTTCTTTACTTGAGTGAAGAAAGAGCCATACTGGACAAGAACTCGGAAAAACAAACGAGTCATCTCTCCTCGGCCTGGACAGATCTTGCAGGCTCCTATCACACGAGGGTTCTCGTGTCCCACTTCATGGCTTTTGTAGTCGTCAGCTTAATAGCCACTCATAGTTCTTTCCCAATAAAGACCTTCAGCCCTGCGGCCCTCCAAACAGAAACAAAAAAAGCCACCAAGAGTCCACGAATTCTATAAAGCCACTCACGTGATAGCTTCAGTATGACAAGCCAGCAGGGCTAGGCCAAAGCTCCTCCAGCCATCTTGAAGATAAAATAAGCACCTGTTATCCAGATGGCTTCGTAGCTTGTTTTTTTTATAATTTTATTCTAAATGTTGAACTTCAACTTCAAATAAACTTGTTGTAGCGGTTATACTGCTAGATGAATAATCGATAACCATAGAGTACTTGCATCTGTCATCCATCTTTCGTGGAGCAGTCGTTGTAAATGCTACACAGTTACACAAATGACGTACACATTCAAATTAATGAAGTATAGTATGGCACGCCTGTAGTGACATATTCTATTATTTCGTTGGAGACTTTTTTTTTTTGCATTGTTGATTCTCTCTCTCTCTCTCTCTCTCTCTCTCTCTCTCGCTCTCTCAGGTCTTAGCCTATTTTGAGCCTTGAAACTTTTTTTTTAATTTAAATTTAAAATAATATGATTTTGTTCGGTATTTCAAAGTTTCTAATTTGAAACTGTCGAAATCTTTTTAAAAAAGAGGTATATATTATCAAAACATCTGGGCGCTGATATTTGACAACAAAAAGTGTTCGCGTGCCACGAGTGTTGTTAAAGCATATCTGTATAATGGCTTCATGAAGGCTGAGGATGAAAGCCAGCCACTGAAGTCCCCAGCTCGACCTCAGACCGCCTAGAGCCGAAACACAAGATGCAAATATCGAGGAAAGACGCTGGCGATGGCTGGGACATGTGCTCCGAATGACTGACAACTCACTACCAAAAATAGCACTAAGATGGACACCACAGGGGAACAGAAGTAGGGGTAGACCAAAGGAGACATGGAGAAGAACAACAGAAAGGATGTTGAGCAATAGAGGGCTCACCTGGGCAAAAGCGGAAAAAAGGCAAAAGAAAGGCATTTGTGGATAACACTCGAGGAAGCCCCATGTGCCCTGGGCACTTAAGGTTCAGAGAGTGAGATATAATGGCCTGTGTCGGTTTGCCCGACTAATGTCAAGTACATATAGAAACGATTCTTCCGCCAAGATAATACTTATTCTTAATACACTGACAAGTGAGTGTAAAGTGTACTGTCTCGTGTCTTGACTTGAGATGCAATTCCCTAAAATAAATGTATCAGGTACCAATTTTTCACTGCTGTTAACTCTCTCTCTCTCTTTCTCTCTCTCTCTCTGAACCTTAAGTGTCCAGGGCACAAGAGGCTTCCGCAGGGGTTCTCCACAAACACTTGTCCTTAGCCTTTTTTTCCGCTCTTGCCCACGTGCTGTTAACTGTACCACATAAAATGGGGATTTGAACCCTTTCCTTTCAGCTCGGAGAGCCATTCCGCTTTCCCGCGATCGTGCACTCTTAACTTGCGCTTTTCCGTGCTATGTAACAATCAAGCTTGTCATGTGCACACACGAACAGGTTACGTAGTGTCTAAACTAGAATGATGAGCCGCATTAAACGAGGCTGCGCATGCACGCGGACCGCACAGCGGACAGACAAGCTAAGAAATAAAGACATGAGACAACTGGTATGAGCCACACTGTGACTATAATATATTTTAAAAAAAGAATTAAATGATTTGGCCACTTAACGAGAATAAAACGCATATATCCAGCCTGGAGGAGCTTGAACCAAAGAACTACAGGACACAGATCAAGAGGAAGACCTAGGAAGAGATGGATAGACGGAGTTATAGAAACACTCAGGAATTACGGCATGAACACCGCTGAGGCCATTTATGTGGCTCAGAATTGCCGAATGGATCTTCCGTCGACATCTCAAGGTAGAAGAGGAAGGATAAAGTAAAGTGACTGGTACAAAGATCCAATTATGGCATAAGAACTGGCTTATAAAAAGGAAGAGAGAATATCACATTGGCTAAACAGTTATACGAATACTTTAAACAGTGGGGGGGGGGGGGGGGCAAGAGAAATGTGCCCTGTATCTGACCAACATCGACAGAGATCTCCGCCAATGACAAGACACAAAGAGCAGAGAACCACAGACAAGGGCGAGCAACTTTCATATCTGTGAGAGCCACAGAAAAGGGCGAGCAACTTTTATATCTGTGAGAGCCACAGAAAAGGGCAAGCAACTTTTATATCTGCGAGAGCCACAGAAAAGGGCAAGCAACTTTTATATCTGTGAGAACCACAGAAAAGGGCAAGCAACTTTTATATCTGTGAGAGCCACAGAAAAGGGCAAGCAACTTTTACATCTGTGAGAACCACGGACAAGGGCAAGCAACTTTTATATCTGTGAGAACCACGAACAAGGGCAAACAACTTTTATATCTGTGAGAACCACGGACAAGGGCAAACAACTTTTATATCTGTGAGAACCACGGACAAGGGCAAACAACTTTTACATCTGTGAGAACAACGAACAAGGGCAAGGAACTTTTACATCCGTCTTGCTCAAGACAAAAAAGGGCGAACTGTGTAGTGAATCAAATGGCAGACATTGAAAATTTTCCTCACATACTGTCCGCACTCGCTTTAGTTGATAGTTTATTGATCGAAAATTCTAGTGAGAGAATTTTAATAATACAACTAATGTTGCATTTTGGTTCATTATTATTATTATTACCATCATTTAAATTGGTGCTTAATTTAGAACTGTCAATTTTATAAGTGCTTCACTGATCTGACATTAAGTCAGCTTAAGTGACAAGTGTTAGTATTTAGTATAAAAAGAATGCCTTCATTTCAGTTATCAGGTGATCGTGGCGGTGTTATCATAAAGACAAAATAACAGGTTTTTTAAACTGCACTCAACAATGCCGGGTATGGAAATGAATAGGCCGGTGTTTTATGGATGATAACGGTCACTTGTAGCCACATGGGCTAAATGCTAACACATTTCCAAAATGTATGCAGCAGATGAGCATTAAAAGAGGACTTGAGCTAATCTCCAGGATAGCGGGAAACAAGGAAGACCTAGAAACACCTGGAGAAGGAGTCTGGAAGCGGATATCAAAAAAAAAAAAAAGATCTACTATATCTGGAGATGGAAAGAAGAAATAGTCCAGGACAGAGATAAATGGAGAACCCCTGTTGATGGCTTATGCGCAAGATAGGAGCACAGAAGGCAAGGAAGAATGAACTAAGCAGCAACAAGACAGAAAGAATGGTAATACTGAAAAAAAAAGAATAAACATACCAAAGTGTAACAACCTTTCATACAGGCAGACACTGACACAAGTAAATAAATTCAGTTTGGACAACAGTAACAGCTGATGGCAAGTGCACACGTGAAATACAGTCAAGAATAGGTAGGGCAAAGGCAACTGTCTATGAATGAAGAAGATACTAGCAAATAAGAAAATGTCCCTAAAAGTGAAAATAAAGAGTATTACTGTGCTATATATAGCCAACATTGCTATATAATGTGAAACTTGGACAGCCAACAAAAATACATGACATTCATTCATTCATTCATTTGCATGTCCCTTGCGGAACTTTGCCTCCCTAACAGCACTCCTGTAGTCCTCTCGGTTGTGAGCAAGATGGCCTGCTGCTGATGCATCCATTTGCAGATCACCAAAAATGTCTTGCAGCCATCTTCGCCTTGGTCTTCCTCTCTTTCTTTTTTCCATTATGTACCCTTCCAAGATGGTCTTCTCTATATTATCATGACGTTTAATGTGTCCAAAATATTTAAGTTTTATCTCTTTAATCCTCTTTACTAGCCAGCCTTCTTCAATATTAAGTTTTTGTAATATGGACATATTTGTTCTTTTTTGTGTCCATGATATTTGAAGAACTCTTCTGTAGCATTTAAATTCAAAGGCATTTATGTGTTTCTCAACTGTTTTGTCAAGTGTCCAGGTCCCACAGGCATATGTTGCGATGGGAAAGATGCATGACCTTAAAAATCTTATTTTTGTAGTTCTGTCTGTTCCTCTCCACAGATTCTTTAGTTGTTTTAATTTCTGAAGAGCAATAGATGTCCTCCTTTTAATTTCCCTCATTGTATCTCCATTATTAGTTAGCAGTGATCCAAGATATTCACAACTCTCCAATTCTTCCAGTTTTTCCTCACTGGCCTTGTTTATTTTGTCAGTTGTCATCAATTTAGTTTTCTTTGCATAGATAGAGGTTTTGCTCTTCGCTGTTCTTACGGACTGACATAATTAATTTTTCCATTCTTTGTTGTGTTGTGAACAGTAATACTGTGTCATCAGCATATCTAATCTCTAATATTTAATAACCTTCATTTCCTATGGCATTGTAATATTCTTTGTCTACATCTTCTCTAACATTCCTCATTATATTTTCAGTATACAAGTTAAATAAGTAAGGCGACAATATGCACCCCTGACGGGCCCCTTGTTTTATGTCTTGTTGCTTCACCATTTATTCTTACTGATGCCTGTTGGTCTAGATACAGCAGTGATGTTAATTGTATCAAATGTGTTGGAAATCCCATTTTTTCCATTATTTCCCAAAGTTTCTGGTGTTGTACACAATCAAATGCCTTTGAGTAGTCTGTAAAGGCTAAATATAGATTCACGTTAACTCTCTGCATTTCTCTATTATTAATCTTATATTGAATAATATATGATCTCTTGATCCTCTTCCTTGCCTGAAACCAGCTTGGACCATATTGACTTCTTTTTCTAGTTTCTTACGAAGTCTACCCATTATGAATTTTAACAGAATTTTGCTGACATGACTATAATAGATTACAAAGAAATAGAAATCAAAAGAGGCGTGGTTTTGACGAAAAATGCAAGAACAACCATGGACAGATAGAAAAACAAACAAAAAGGCCCTCACAGAAGTTTCAGAACAACGAAAACAACGATAAGAGAAAGACACTCAAAATTTCTGGGCCACGTCGCCAGAACAGAGAAGCTGGAAAACTTAGTGGCTGCTGGAAACTTCAATAGGGGGTGGGGTGGGGGGGGGGGTATCTCGGTGGACTGACCAAGTGGCATGTACAAAGAGAAAGCATCTAAACTAATCTGAAGCACCAAGGACCGCGCAATATGGAGAAGTATGATCGCCAATGATCTATGTAGTAGATGTTTTAAGTTTTTTAGTTTCTTCTTTTTTTTCGAATAATCACACCTCTGTTTAGCCTACGGATAGAAAACGAAGGCATATAAGTGTTTAATTTCTAGAAAATGAAGGCAGATATGTTTTTAATTTCTAGAAAACAAAGGGAGATAAGTGTTTAATTTCTATGAAACGAAGTGTTTAATTTCTAGACAGTGTTTAATTTTTAGAAAACGAACGCAGAGAAGTGTTTAATTTCTAGAAAACGAAGGCAGAGAAGTGTTTAATCTCTAACAAAATACCTTAAGTCCGATTATTTATTTTTTATTTTGTTTCGTTTTTTTTTTTAGACACGTTTCATTCAGTTTCGATTTTACTGACCTCTGAACTCTGGAAAAAGGATATAAATAGATATTTAATAAAATACGCACATCAGTTCAAAAGTGCAGTGAAATTCAACAACCAAATGATCTCTTTTGCTCATTATGTTAAAAATAACTTTCCACCACACGACAATGTGTCACTTGCAGATGTTGACGCAGTCGCCATTTTTTTTTTCTGAGCCAGTGTAGGCATCGTTTCGGCCATACTGCTGGCGCAAGAATATCTCATTCTAGAATCTTCTTGGACTATTTTATTCTTCCTATATACTCTTCCATCAAACGGCTTCGCTTCTTTGCTTTCATCTTCTCTGTATGCAAAGTGGTAGGCAATAATCAAGCTTCCTTTCTTTATTTTGATTGATGAAATAAAATTATCGCAAGAATTAGAATGACCTTATCTCATAATTTCAGGGCCAAAAGGCGTGTCAGATCTGGCAAGCCGACCCATAGCTGATATACTTGCGTCAGAGTCGGCTGATCAAGACCCTGTCCCACCCTCTCCGTTGGTACCCCTAGTAACAGACCCAGCCTGGCTAACTAAGCAAGGGTCGCCATAGTCCCTACGGTGGTGGAGTTTGATAAAGAAGTACTGCAGACACACTGCTTTTTTTTAGTTCCACTCAGATACTGAAAAATATAGCCACCACAACCCGCTTCCACTCCCACACGATTCTGAGTGTCAGCATCTTCACAGCATCTGCTGCAAAAAACACCAGCTCACAGTTTCCGGGAGACTGAAGATAAATCACGACAAGACTTTCATAAGTTCACACTTGTTTCATTTCCGTGGTTCATTTCAGTGTTCTCTTGATGAATGGACATTAACTGTAAGCACGTGCTTCTGACTTTTGTTCTATGAGGTGTCTTGACCGTTGAGCACTTTGTATGCGTTTTCTCGATGTCACTATATGCTTGTCCCAGCCGTGGTGTAATCAGGCCCCTGTAAAGCTGCAGTGGGGCCCTGTAAAGCTGCAGGGGGGCCCTGTAAAGCTGCAGTGGGGCCCTGTCAGATGGGAAACGTAGGCTCCTATTTTAAAATGTTTATTAAGTATTTGTGCAACTAGTGTTAAAAAATGGTAGGCTCATGTCATCTGGCCCATCTTAACCACCCCCTGCCCCCCCCCCACCTTTTTCTGACCCGGGTGTAATGATCGCACTGATGTAACGTCATGATGTAAAATATGTCATAGTTTGATGTAATACACGCTTGGGATTTTTATCTGTAAAAATGTTACATTTGATGGGTTAAAGCAGTGAGAAGTGTGACAAAAGCTTACTTTGACACAGTAAAATTAGTTTTAAGACTGATGTTTATGAAAGAGAGAGAGAGTAAGAGAGAGAGAGAGAGGGAGAGGAGGGAGGAGGAGAGGGAGAGGAGGGAAGAGAGAGTAAAATTAGTTTTAAGACTGATGTTTATGAATGAGAGAGAGACAGAGAGAGAGGGAGGGAGGGAGGAGGGAGGAGGAGAGGGAAGAGAGAGATAGAGAGAGCAAAATTAGTTTTAAGACTGATCTTTGTGAAAGAGAGAGAGGCAGAGCGAGAGAGAGAGAGAGAAAGAAAAAGAGAGAGACAGAGAAAAGAGAAAGAGACACTAGAGATTGACTGACTGATTGATTTAACTTTATTTTGAGAGGACACAGAGAGAGAGAGAGAGAGAGAGAGAGAGAGAGAAATGGTGACAGAGAAAAAGAGACACAGACAAATACTCAGACATCGAGGCAGAAATACAGAAAGACAAATGCGTATAAGGACATAGCAAGACATAGAAAGAAAATAGATAAGATAAACAGACAGATACACAGATAGCTGAACAATGAACCGGACAGAAACACAGAAAAACAGACGACAAACAAGTTAGACAGAGAAACAAATCGGAAAACAGACAAATAAGCAGACAGAAAGAACAGAAATTGAAAAAATAACTAGTCATTATTTTTCTTAACCGTAATGTTTGAGCAAGTCTGGCCGTCTGTCTGTATTTTTGATTCTTATTAAACAAGCAGAATCAGTTAAACTATATAGGAATACATCAAATTCATTATTTGCGGTAAAACTGACAATCTAACGGCAGAGAAATGAAATTGATGATGTGAAGTCAGTGAATTTGATACTAACTGAAGTTGATGGTATGTAAAATTGATGACTTAAAGCAAGTGAACTTGACAGTATGTAAAACTAGGTATCTAAAGGCAGTGAAATTAATAGTGTGTGAAATTGACAGAATGCGAAATTGATGATCTGAAGCTAGTGAAATTGATAGTATGTGAAGGTGATAATTTGAAACAAATGAACTTTATACTATGTGAAATTAATTATCTCAAGACCATGGAATTGAAAGTATATAAAACTGATTAGATGAAATGACTGAACTTGATAGTATGTGAATTTGATCATCTGAAGTCAGTGAAATTGATGATAAGTCAAAAACTGATCTTAATGCAGTGAAAACTGATATTGTAAATTTGATTACCTAGAGCAGGTGAAGTTGATAGTATATGAAACTGATGTTTTTAAGCCATCGAGCTTGATATTAAGTGAATTCTTATTTCTGATCTGAAGGCAGTGAAATTGATAATATTTAAATTAATGATTTGAAGCGAGTTAAATGTACAGTATTTAAAATCAGTAACTTGACACACACTGACTGCAGATCGATGGTAACTCGATGTTATAAGCCGTAAAGTCGTCTGTGGTATTTAATGAGTGGAAGCCATGTTGAATATTCATGCGAGGATGCAGCATGTTGCTGGATCTGTATCCTCTCGCGGATGTAGAAATGAGTGCCATTTATTTCTGGCCATGATCGAGTGGGGTATGGATAAATTATGTATTTGTATCTCTTGGTTTTCTGTGTGTGTGTTTTTTTTTTGTTTTTTTTTTGTGAAGTAAGATGTTTTGTGAAGTAAGAAGTTTTGTGAATAGTTTCACAAATATTAGTATGTTAGGAAGAATATCTGTGTTTATTATTATAAGAATTATTATTATAATTAATAGTAGTGGTAGTAATAGTAGTAGCAGTAAAGGTAGTAGTAGTAGTAGTAGTAGTAGTAGTAGTAGTAGTAGTAGTATCACATTCTTATTATTAATTGCAGTGATAGTAAAAGTTGTGGTAGTTTTAGTAGTTCCAGGTGTAGCGTTAGTATTATTATTAGTAGTAGCAGCAGAAGTAGCAAAGTAGTAATAATAGTAACAGTATCACTAGCAGTAGTAATGGTAGTAGTAAAGCACTGTTAGTAGTAGTAGCAGTAGTAACAGTAGTAGTAGTAGTAGTAGCAGTAGTAGTGGTCATCGTCGTCGTCGTCGTCGTAGTCGTAGTCGTAGTAGTAGTAGTAGCAGTAGTAGTAGTAGTAGTAGTAGTAGTAACAAATACTTCAAAATAATGCCCTGACTAGGGTCTCATGTGTATTAGACTGTGCTTGTCGCGATCCATTACATTGCTAAGCCGTGCCTGTAGTAATCCAGTATGCCTCGCTGTGCAAGCAAAGATTATCTACTGCTTAGACACAGTTTTACTTAGCACTGCTGTTTAAGGTACTAAGTCTTGTGACAAGGTTGGCTGGAGAGCGTTGGTGTTCGATATTTCCTCTGTCCTAGGAACGTTTTCATGAGAACATTATTGATAGAAGTGTATTTGTTTCCCTTCTATAAAACAATGTGCCGCTAAGGTCACTTCCTGGACCTTCTGAGGTCTGCGCTCTGGGGGTTGCCTTATTGGTCAGATCTAGCAATGTCGCTGTTTGTAGAATATCAATGAGAGCTTTCATCTGTCTGTCTTCTTCTTCTTCTTCTCCCAAGACCTATGAGATGATGTTCTTTTGCAGCCGATTCGGCGAAGATGATGAGACGCAGCAATGTGTCGGACTGGGAGCGGGTTACAGGGGCTGTCCTTTCAGTCCTTGAGTGAAGCTAAAAAAGAAGAGAGCTCTCAGTGCTTCTAAACTAGACTCCACCACCAACTGCGGCGATCCCTGATCCCGTTTATCAAGCTAGGCCTGTTACTGGAGGTACCGTTGGAGAGGTGGAACAGGGTCTTGATGGCTGTGGTTTGCCAGTACCTGATGCTAGCATGTCAGTTACGGGTCGCTGATTTCCACATAGGACATGGGCTTCACCTCTCTAGGAAATCTAGTTTGTACTGAGACCCTTTATTACAGGTTGACAGAGGAGACATCAAGGCTAGTTCTTAAGATTTAAACTTTGGTTGTTGTTGCTGTGGTCATTTGCGCTTATCAGATTTTGAGAGAATCGGCCATGATAGAAGCTTAGCTGTCCTATATCAGTCTTCTCCGACCGCAAGGGCTGTTGCTGTTATGCAAATACTAAATGAAGTTAGTGTGCAGTAGCTCAGTCTTGGACAGTTTTATTTTGCAATTCCAGCAGTTTAAAATCACAAGGCGGAGATAAGACATATATTTTGTAGAGTCACTGTAAATATCTTATCTTTCGCTTGAGCTCGGCCTGTATTTTTTGTTAAACTTTATTTGTTGTTGCTTGTTTTATACCTATTATTTGTTATCTTTATCTCTGTCAATCTGTATTAGTTCGTCATTATTATTCATTTGTAAATTTATTCATCCTGTGTTTTGATCTTTCAATGTTTCCTTTTCCCTTTTTCTTGTTATAGTCATCACCTTTCTTTTCCTTTTCCTTTTTCTTTCTATTGTTATAGTCATCACCTTTTTTCTTCCTTCTCCCATTCCTTTCTTACCTTTCTAATTATCTAATTCCTTTTTTCCCTAATTCTCTCAAACTTTTTCACTTTTCCAGTTCTCTAATACCTTCTTACTTCCAAATTCTCTTTCCTTCTTACTTTTGTTATTCGCTTGCAACTTCTTACCTTTCTAATTTCTTCTTACTTTCCGAATTCTCTCATTTCTTCTTACCTTTCTAATTCTCTCATGTCTTCCTACTTTTTCCAATTCTCTAATACCCTCTTAATTTCCAAATTCGTTCATGCTTTCTCTTGTAATTCTCTTATTCCTTTTTAGTTTTTTGATTCTCTGATTCCTCCTTTCGTAATTCTCTTACTCCTTATTTTAAAAAAAATTATTTCATTTCTTCGCATTAAAAAAAAAGTTGATTACTTTTTACTTTTCCTCTTCTTAAATTACTTTTTTCCTTTTCCTCTTCTCTAATTACTTTTTAACTTTTCCATTTCTTTTATTGTCCTCATCTTCCCCGCTTCTTTTCTTACTTTCCCTCTTCATCCGATATCTCCCTATATTTCTCTTTCAATCTTCTTTTCTCTCTTTATATATTTATTTCAAAGTACTCCTTCTTCCTTCTCTTAAGGTTTTTTTTTCTTTCCTGTTTTATCTTCTCCGCCTCTTCTCCTTATCTGCCTCTCCAGTTTTCTCTCCTTTATTCAGAGGCGTATAAGGTCTCCAGACAAAGCCACTCATTCTCTTCACATTTGTCCCACTCTTGGCTCCTCCCTGATGCGCTCATAAATTAATAATCTATCTTCTTCATCGTCGTTATCTTCTTAAATCTATCGCCCTCCTTTTTATGCTTTAATTAACCTAATATAAGACAAACCGTCAACATGAACGTGTCGGAACAAGTTTATCTTGCTCTGGTCTCCGCTCGTCTGAAGATGTCTGTAATGCATATCTAGGTTATAAAAATTAAGTCAAGACACTAACGACTAACCAGAGATCGTGACCATCCATTTACCTGGTAAGTGTACCCAGGTCGTCTCCGTGCTCTATATTCCTACTTGACTGTAATTGAGTGGTAAACTCGTAAAACGGAGTTAGCGTTGAAGTTGAACTCTGCTTAAGTTTAACAAGCGTTTTTGAAATCCTCTTAAATGGTTGGCGTGAATTAAATTCACGACCTGTTATTTGTTCTGGAAGGCTATGCGTGGACGGATAAAACCCGAGGGTCCGTCTTTAAGAGAGATTTTTTTTTCTTTCTTTCTTTCTTTTATATTGTGGGTTTAAAACTTAATATTCAGTGTGCAAACTTGTCAGTGATTTCAAAACTAGGCCTAGATCTTCTTCTGAAATCAAGAGATAACACATCTTAAGTCAGGACTTCTGGCCTTGCCGGGTCATATCGACTAAAACTGTAGAGCAGTGATGGTCACAGTTTGGTGTCTTTGTTGTGGTAGGCGAAGAGTTCTTTCATCCAGGAGATTGTCAGTTCTATAGCATTTGAAAGCATTGCTACAGTTGCCGTGTGACGTGTAGTGTTAGTTTTCTGTAAGTTGATTACGTTGAGAAATATATTGTGAGTTACTGGTTTAGAACAGTTAGACAGATAGCTGTGAAAGTTTAGCTCTTCTTTTGGATAACAAAGCGGACAGTTTAAAGACCTCGTTGTCTGATTACAGTTAGAACAGTTGCAGAACTTAACTCTTCGATTGAGTATGCCATTTGCCGGGTGATTTGACTATCTAACAATTATAGAGAGAATATTTGGACAGAAAGTAGTGTGTGTGTGTGTGTAATTTATTTAATAAACAAGGCAGCACAGGGAAAGTTACGATTTCGCTACATGAGCATCGTATGAGCGTGTTCTAGTGTGGACCTCGCGATACTGACCTCAGACTCCTTAGGTGGATTGGCAGCACTCATCGCAAGGGAGGATACCAACTTCGACCGCAATCATGATTATGACCAACAGTGTACAGGGTGTTCCGCTTTCCCCTATTTCCTCAACATTGTCTCTCAGCCCAATAGACTTGTCTAAATATAGCGAGTCTGAGTTGGGCCTCTTCCTCTCACAGAGGTGAGTCCTTCATTTCATTGCTTCGTTCATTTTAATAATTATATTTATAACATGCACACTTTTTTCAGACTTATTTAACAGATTTATGCGTTTTTACCTGTAAGATGTAGTACGCCTGGTGTTGTGTGACTATAAATGGTACTACTAGTCATTGTCTTATTCTGTGTATTTTGATTGTCTCGGGAGAGTAAATGACTAATGGAGAAAACCAGTCAGTCAGTCATTAGCATGTCCCTTGTGGAACTTTGCCTCCCTAATAGCACTCCTGTAGGCCTCTCGGTTGTGAGCAAGATGGCCTGCTGCTGATGCATACATTTACAGATCATCGCCGATGTCTTGCTACCATCTTCACCTTAGTCTTCCTCTCTTTCTTTTTCCCATTATGTACCCTTCCAAGACGGTCTTCTCTAAATTATCATGACGTTTAATGTGTCCAAAAATATTTAAGTTTTCTCTCCCTAATCCTCTTTACTGGCCAGCCTTCTTCAATATTAAGTTCTTGTAGTATGGTTATATTTGTTCTTTTTTGTGTCCATGATATTTGAAGAACTCTTCTGTAGCATTTATATTCAAAGGCATTTATGTGTTTCTCAGCTGTTTTGTTAAGTGTCCAAGTCTCACAGGCATATGTTGCGATAGGAAAGATGCATGTCCTTAAAAATCTTATTTTTGTAGTTCTGTCTGTTCCTCTCCACAGATTCTTTAGTTGTTTTACTTTCTGAAGAGTGATAGATGTCCTCCTTTTAATTTCCCTCATTGTATCTCCATTATTAGTTAATAATGATCCAAGATAATCAAAACTCTCCACTTCTTCCAGTTTTTCCTCACTGATATATATATATATATATATATATATATATATATATATATGCTCGCTTGTTTGTTTTGTCAGTTGTCATCAATTTAGTTTTCTTCGCATTAAGATAGAGGTTTTGCTCTTCGCTGTTCTTACGGGCTAACTTAACTAGTTTTTCCATTTCTTTTTCTGTGTTGTGGACAGTGATACTGTGTGATCAGGATATCTGATCTCTGGTATTTCATAACTTCCAGTTGTTATGGCGTAGTAATATTCTTTGTCTCAGAAAACCAAGGACGCAAAAAGAAAGAGATCCAACTGATGTATAAATCTGGGGGCCCGGAGCCTTTCTACTCGGGGATAGGCCCTATTTTTTCGGGGGGGGGGGGTGAGAAGTGGATTACAACAGAATGACTAATGAAAATGGTAAGCGGGGAGGTGTATGTGTGTGAGAAAGGGCTGGGAGGGAGAGAGAGAGAGAGAGAGAGAGAGAGAGAGTTTCAAACCACTTTACCAAAATTCTTCTCCGACGCTATGGTAAACTATAAAGGGAAAAAAAATCCAAGAATGAGGGACCCCTAAATTTGTTCAAGTCCATCTTCTGCATCCCCTCCATCCTCTGCTAGATTTCCAGGGAGTATGGGTCATATTCTTTCTCTGTCGGCGTTTGTCAGAGCCGAGAGAGAAGCTTAGCACTACATGAGCAAGCGACTTCCTTCACTAAAATGTACCACTCGTAGCTAGAACAGAACAAAGTAGAACAAAATTGTGCTATGTGAGCTCCCCCCCCCCCCTCAAAAAAAAAGTTAAGATCTCATTACGTCGAGACTCACTCTCTAAGAAAAAAAAAGAATAGAGTAAGAATATGTTTTTTTTTTTCTTTCTGGTACCCCCACATCACAAAGGCCTCGGGGTCCACCCAGGTTCTAAAAATGGACACCAGAGAAATGTGGGAAAGTAAACGCGGCAGCCAGGCGTGACACTGACCTCATCAGACTTCCATGTGCCACAGGTCAAGGAAATACGGGCCTAATGCAGTATCCCCACTACGCCTTAATGACATGGAAATGGGCTTTTATCTTGAACTTTATTTATGTTCTGATAAATTCACGATTTCACATATTCATGATTTATTATAAATTCATAAAGATATTCATGGTTAAGCAGTTTCGTTCTCTCTGTGTGTAATTTTTCTTTCTAATTAATATAATTCAGTGTATGAAACGACGTGTACTTCACATATTGCTATGAATAAGACACCAACAGGCTCTAGCCTGGATAACGGGGAAGGGATCGTCGTGGTCCCCAAGGTGGTGGAGTCTGCTTAAGAAGTATTGAACATCCCCGTGATTCTAGGTCCACGGGGGACCCACAAACTAGCCACCACGACCCGCTCTCCTAATCCGATACGATACTGTGGTTCATCATCTTCACTGCAACGGCTGCATAAGACACCAGCTGGCAGTTCCAGGGAGATAGAAGAAGAAGAAGAAGAAGAAGAAGAAGGAGGAGGAGGAGGAGAAGAAGGAGAAGAAGGAGGAGTTGGAGGAGAAGAAGGAGGAGTTGGAGGAGGAGGAGAAGAAGAAGGAGGAGGAGGAGGAGAAGAAGAAGAAAGAGGAGGAAGAGGAGGAGAAGAAGAAGGAGGAGGAGGAGAAGAAGAAGAAGAAAGAGGAGGAGGAGGAGAAGAAGAAGAAGAAGAAGAAGAAGGAGGAAGAGGAGGAGAAGAAGAAGAAGAAGAAGAAGGAGGAGGAGGAGGAGAAGAAGAAGAAGAAGAAGAAGGAGGAGAAGGAGGAGGAGGAGGAGGAGGAGGAGAAGAAGGAGGAGAAGAAGAAGAAGAAGAAGAAGAAGAAAGAAGAAGAAGAAGAAGAAAAAAGAAAAGAAGAAGACAGCGCTGTAATTCACTGAACAATCTGTCGATTGCGAGTCCCCTAGAAACGTTTTTTCCTGGTTTTTTTTTCCTACTACCAGATATGACCTTTAAGACACCACGCTGTCAAGTCTACACAGTGTTTCAGCTTAGCTACCCGACCTGTCTTCAAAACTCAGTTTTATCATTCTCCGCACGCAATCATACACAATCACAAATAACACAAATACACGCTGACAAAACCACTATAGACGGACGAACGAACGAACGAACGAATGGATTTTTATTTTCAAAAGGTGAAAAACTGGACATTGTGGACTGGTCTGAAATTTTATCCTTCATCTCTCAAACGTAAATTTAAGAACAATCATTCAACATTAGTTTGAATAGTAGTATTACAGATATGCGAAAAGTAATACTAAATAAACTACTAATTATAAAAATACGTGATGAAGTTATTTCTAATTATGATAAATTCGATAGACAGGAGACAGACAGACAGACAGACAACTATCCTTGTCTTCATTGGTCCGCGATCTGAAGAACAGTTTGAAAACCGCTGTTTAGGCCACGTGATACCTACAATTTTTACTATTTTTCTAGTCACTATCTGCACACCCAACGAATATATGAAAAAAAAAGGATATTTCTGTGACGGGCGTTACTCAACGAAAATATATGTAACAATGTCTTCTTCTTCTTCTTCTTCTTCGTTCACTTCTACTACCAAAAACCGCACTGTGAACCTACTGAATTCACGCATGTGGTCCTCGTTGGGTCCCGTGGTCCCCTGTGTGGTCCAAAATAGACCACACGAGTTCCACGAAAGGATCACAATGGGTTCAGAGTATCACAGTGCTTTAGCCTGTATTCTTGGTGGGTCTCAGAAGCGGGATTGCGTGACACCGTGGTTTTCATTGCACCAGTTTGGTCTAGGGTTGGACTTTCTCACCGGAAGACCTCGACGTGTTTGGAATATCAGTGCATCCCCGCTGGGTGAGAGGCGTTAGCCCACCCAGGCCAGAGTTGGACTTTCTCACCGGAAAACCTCGACGTGTTTTGAGATACCCGTGTATCACCGCCGGGTGAGAGGTGGTTGCCCATCCAGTCCAGGGTTGGACTTTCTCACCGGAAAACCTCAGCGTGATTAGGATACGCAGATATCCCCGCCGGGTGAGAGGTGGTTGCCTATCTAGACTTCCCGGGTCCAGTGTCTCTGACTTCAGCATTTTGCGGTCGTGGCCGCTACCCTTCCTAGTTGTGACCAGGATGGAGCTTTTGTCCAGGAGGACGAATCCTCGCCACTAGTGACTTCTACCCCTGGGTTGAGCCGGTTTAGGCATTTCCCAGTATGGGCGTGTTTGGGACGGGACCGACCTCTAGGGCAGAGGTACTGTGACATTCATAGCCTTCAAGATTCACCCCTGGTATGAGCCGGTTTAGGCAAAATTCACCAGTATGGGTGTTTATCAGGCGTTACCGACCTCTAGAGCGGAGGTGGCATGACATGTCTAGCCATCGAGTTCCACCCCTGGTGTGTGCCGGTTTAGGCATATTTCACCAGTGTAGGTGTATTTCGGACGTAGGCGGCCTCTAGAGCAGAGGTGCCGTGGTATAGCTCTCGTAGCGATACTACTGGACATACCAGGTTAAACTTCACTTTCCACCACCTTTTCCCATCGGCGCCGCACAGCAACCTTTATTTCCGCATTTACTTCCTTAACCGGGAGGAGCTTCACTCCACGCGCGGCATTTGAAAAGTCAAGCCAGCAGTGACTTAACCTCTGGGACAAGCCGGTTCATGCATTTCACCCGATATGACTGCACTCAGGACGTGGCCGACCTCCAGACCAGAGATGCCGTGATTTGACTGTTTGCTTCGCTTTATTCTTTCAACCACCTTTTCCGCAGTGATGCTGCGCGGCAACCTCATTTGCAAATTTCTTCATTGGCCGGGAAGAGCACCGCTCCACGCACGGCAGCTGAAGATCTCGCCAACAGCGGGGGTTTTGAACTAATAAAAGCGCTCTTTCCACGAGGGTCGGAGCTTGGTAAGCATGTATTAGCTCTAGAATTGCCACAGTTATCCAAGTAGGATCGTGTCATCTAAGGAACCTCGACTGATTTAATGAGCCATTCGCGGTTTCACCGTGAGACAGTGTGAACTTAGACATGCATGGCTTAATCTTTGAGACTTTGAGACTACTGGCAGGATCAACCAGATAGCTTTCTTCACCGAACTTTTGTCGGATATCTGCCGACAGACCGACGCGGGGCAAGGGAGACAGCGCTCTGCTCAGAGCGGATCCCTTTCTACCCCGGCGGCGTTTCATTTCCTTTAACCGGCGGGGGCGGCTCTCTCTGCTCTAACGAGCGGAGAAGAAAGCCTGGCCACCCACAAACAACACACGTTACATACTGCAGACCCGATACTCTTTGCGAGAGATGGGCCAATTTCGAGACCATCGGTCGACAAAACCGTACTACATCGTTATCACGAACCTGGCTGGATAGCCGTTTACATGCTTCGCTCGACGGACAAACCACTTGCTTCTGCATGGAAACACCTTAACTCTCGCCGTCCGGGAAGGGAGCGAAAGCCTGTCTCCCCACGCACGGAACTCGAGAGCGCTTTTTCGCCAAAAGAATATGTAACAATGAAAAAATAATTGCTGAAAAAAGGGGAATCAGCAATTTAAAAACTACACGAGAAAACAGTGTTTCTCATGCTCTCTTTATTCAAAGAATTTTTATTGTCTGTGTGTATTTTTCCCTGTTGATACATCTTTTAAAGTCTTGAGAAACTAGGTAACTGTCGGGAGTATCCTACAAAAGAAATACAGATGTGGATAATGTTTTCAGCCGGTTTAAGTTTTTCAGTAATAATTATACAGTAATGGAAGAAAAGAAGTTAGCAAAGAAATGTACACGTTGTTTAACTCTCCGCTTATAACAACCATTATGAAAAAACCAATGACTAGGTTGGCTGGGACATTCAGAGAGAATAGAGGAAGACAGACAAAGATAGTCTATACAGAAATGATGAAAGGGAACAGAACAAGAAGTAGACATAGACAACGATGGCGAGACGACCTAGAAGAAGATTTACGCGCTCTTGAAAGCAACAGTTGGCAAGAAAAGATCAAGAACAAAGAGGAACTGAAAAATATCGTGCCTGTAGAAGTGAACCTCAGTGGCTCTGAAAGCTGGAAGAAGAAGAAGAAGAAGAAGAAGAAAAGATCTTGGATCACTATTAACTAACAATGGGGATACAATGAGGGACATTAAAAGCAAAACAACAAAAGAATCTGTGGAGAGGAACGGATTGAATTACAAAAGTAAGATTTTTAAGGGCATGCATCTTTCCCATCGCAACATATGCCTGTGAGACCTGGACACTTAACACGACAGTTGAGAAACACATAAATGCCCTTGAATGTAAATGCTACAGAAGAGTTCTTCAATTCTCATGGACGCAAAAAAAAGAAAAATATATCCATACTACAAGAACTTAATATTGAAGAAGGCTGGCTAGTAAAGAGGATTAAACTGATAAAACTTATTAAACGTCATGAGGATATTAAAGACGACCGTCTTGGAAGGGTACATAATGGGAGAAAAGAAAGAGAGGAAGACTGAGGCAAAGATGGCTGCAAGACATCGTTGATGATCTGCAAATGGATGCATCAGCAGCAGGCCATCTTGCTTACAACCGAGAGGCCTACAGGAGTGCTGTTAGGGAGGTAAAGTTCCACAAGGGACTTGCAAATGACTGACTGACTGACTGACTGACTGACTGACCGACTGACTGAGTGACTGCCTGTTCCTGGGTTTAAACTCTTACTCCGAAATCACAACTTTGTTTTCTTTTTCGGTTTCACCTCCATTCTCTTGTTAGTTTGTTATCAAATTCACACGAACAGACAAAAACGCTATAGAAGGACACTTCAAAGGCTGCTACTGAACAACTACAAGTGCAACGGGAACTTATCAAAGAAATAAGAATTTAAAAAATACTTTGGTCTTATCAAAAGACATAATAACATACTGAAAACCGTAGTAGAAGAAAAGATGGAAGGGAAAAAAAAGCAAGAGGAAGACAGAGATGTAGATGGGAAGATAACATATGAGAACGGACAGGGCACAGCCTGGCTGAGGGGCACCATCAAGGCGAGAGGGCGAGGGAACTGGAGATTCATTACCGCCAACCTCCGTACTAAAAACGGCACATGATGATGATAACTGTAATTGATACATTCTGTGATGAAATGAGTTATTTTTTTATATTGCATTTATATTGTTTTATTATCCATTCTGCTTCTTTCTACTTTCCTCTTATCTTTGTTTTTTTTTTGTTGGTATTGTGTGTATGTATGTGCTTTTCCTATGGTTATCAGATGAAGGAATTGGGCCGAAATATCGCATTGCTGCTTTCTAGCTACATTCGGACAGACAACTGTGGTTAAAGAACAGAAATAGAAAAGATCTTCAGATGTATTACATTTTGCAGCCTGGTTGTGTGAAAACTAAACATTCACTAGACTTATTACATTTTGTAACCTGGTTGTTCGAAAAAAATGTCATAGAAGTGTTACATTTTGTAACCTGGTTGTTGGAAAAAAAGCATTCCCTGGACGTATTACATTTTGTAATCTAGTTGTTGAAAAAAAATGTCATAGAAGTGTTACATTTTGTAACCTGGTTGTTGGAAAAAAAGCATTCCCTGGACGTATTACATTTTGTAATCTAGTTGTTGAAAAAAAATGTCATAGAAGTGTTACATTTTGTAACCTGGTTGTTGAAAACACAATTCCCTAGACGTATTACATTGTATAACCTGGTTAGATAAAATAATAATAGTCTTCACGCATTACGTTTTGTAACCTGGTTAGAGAAAACAATAATTGTCTTTGCGCATTACATTTTGTAACCTGGTTAGAGAATACAATAATTGTCTTCACGCGGTACATTTTGTAACCGGCTGGTGGAGATTTGCTGAGATCAGCGCTTCTCGGCTTTCTAACCGTGACGGAACCTTTGAAGCAATTGTATGGTCACCGGGAACCTCTGTATAAAAAAAAATGGATAAGAAAAGTCCTCATTAGAAAGGGACGCTCACATACACATAACACAAACATACATTCAAATATGGTTTCTGTCTGTTCACAGTCATGCTGTCACATTAACTTCTTTGTTCCACCTTTCTGTTTTATCTGCACGTCTTTCTCTCTCTCGTCGTCTTAATCTCTCATAAGCATTCATACACACGCTGGTCCCAGGTTTGTCTGACAAGATGTGGTCACGTCAATCTTTACTACAACCCCTGGCAACTTCTTCAAGGTCAAAGTGCTGTTATCTGGCCAGTCGATTAGATTAGTTACCTGGAGTTTCCGGTTTTCTGTGGTAATGTTTGAGATACCCGGGGTAGAGAAGGGGGTGCTTGAAATGGAAAGGTTGGGTTGGAGATTGAATGTTGATTGGCGAGATATCAAGACATCTTAACTGTGAGGACTGAAGGGAAAGACGCTGTCCTATTTGGCCACATGGTTGGTATGCTAGTTTCAGGGTTGGCGAATCATGGATGGCGTGTTACTTTCAAGGTTTGCGGAACTATAACTGATCAAGACACTGTCCCACCTCTCCGATGACTCCGCGATAACAAGTCTAGCAGGGATCGCCAAAGTCCCCCATGTGGTGGAGTCTGTTATAGAAGTACTGGAGTCCCTTGATCTTTAGTTCCACACAGGGACTAAAGAAATAGCCGCCATAACCCACTCCCAGTCCGACACGATGCTATGCGTCAACGGCATCACGACATTGGCTGAAAATAATATCAAATCATAGTTTCAGGAAGAAGAAGAGGAGGAGGAGGAAGAAGGAGAAGAGGAGGAGGAAAAAGAAGAAATAGGAGGAGGAGGAGGAAGAAGAAAAAGAAGAAGAGGAGGAGAAGGAGGAGGGAAAAGGAGAAGAGGAAGAGGAAGAAAAAGAGGAGATGGAGGAAGAGGAGGAGGAAGAAAAAGAAGAGCAGGAGAAGAAAAAAGAGGAGGAGGAGGAAGAAGAAGAAGAGCAGGAGAAGAAAAAAGAGGAGGAGAGAGGAGGAAGAAGAAGGAGGAGGGGGAGGAGGTAAAAAAGAGGTAGAAAAAGAAGAAGAAGATGAGAAGAAGGAGGAAGAGGAGGAGGAGAAAAAAGAAGGAGAACGGGGAAGATAAAGGAGATGCTGAAGAAGAAAATAACATTGACAGAACAAACTGATGGTAAGAGGAAAGTAAAGAGAGAGAGAGAGAGAGGAGAGAGAGAGAGAGAGACAGAGCGTCAAATCGTGTTTTAATCATAGAACCAAGGGAGAGAACCTCTTATCTTACAGGAACTAGGCAGTTGCCTATCTTGGCTAACCCAAACTGGCTTTGCTCCTCTTCTTGTCTTCCCTTCTGGGTCCCTAGTAATGGGCTGTTGTGCCTCACTGGACAGAACTCGACGACATCTGTCTAGTGGTGGACTCGGCTAAGAAGGTTTTTGTTTTTTAAGGTGGAGGGGGTTCAGGAAGAAGGAAGTTCAAATTTTAAAAAAAACCTCAAGGAAACAACTGTAACCCACTTCCCATCCGACACGATGTCATGTCTTCGAGATCATGGCAATGTCAAATATGGGGTTCGCATGTTCGTGGTTATTGAAAGTATCACAGAAGAAGAAATAAAAGAAGTATGAAGAATCATCTAGTCACAAGAGCTATAGAACTAACAACTCGACCACGAGTTGTCCACGGTTGACTTCAGGTATTTAAATTTTCTGCTTTTAACGCGATGGGGCGCCCACGGCTGGCCCCAAGGCTGGCCCCAGGGCGGTAATGCGCCCCAGGCAAAGCTGACTTAATTGTGTAAAACGGTTTGCTTCAAAGGTTAACACATCGCCCGTGGAGGGGGTGGGGATGTCTAGTTAGCCTAAAGACAGCCCTGGCCTTAAGTATATTAGATATAAATATCATTGGCGCCTTATAATGATGCATCTGGGAATATCTCTCTCTCTCTCTCTCTCCTCTCTCTGTCTCCTTCTCCTCCTGACTCGCTGTCTCTCCCCTTCCCTCTCTCTCTCACTCTCTTTTTCTCTATTATTTCCTCTCTCTTTTGCTCTGTCTCCTTTCTGAATCTCTCTCCTTCTCTCTCTATCTTCCTCCCCCCCCCCCATCTCCCATCTGTAATATCTCTGTCTTTTTTGTGTCTTCTCCACTTTTTGAAAATCTCTCTGTCTTTACCTCTCTCCCTGTCTCCCATCAAGGAATCTCTCTCTCTCTCTCTCTCTGCCTCCTCCTCCTTGAGAATCTCTTTGTCTCTCCCCCTCTCTCTGTCTGTCATCTAGGAATATCTCTCTCTTTTATTCTCTCTGTCTCCTTCTCGTTCTGACGTCTCCCTGTGTGTGTATATGTGTGTATGTCTGTGTGTGTGTGGAGAGAGGAGTATAGAAGAGATGTATTCAGATTACACTCATTTCTGGACTTTTTTTACTGATCCAAATACAACGCGAGCTGGTGACTTACCGAAAACTTGGCTGGGTTTCCTGTCTCGCACGCCCCCAGCGCCATCTTGTCCACCCAGACGGTTAAAAATTGCTACCTGACACGGCTGTGTTATGAAAAATTGAATCTGAAAAAAGTGGAGTATCTTCTTGCAGTGCCAGGCGCACTAGAGTATAAGGCATGTGAGGCGGTAAATATAGGAAGGGGAGATTAGATATCACGTAAGTGTCTGTCTTGTGAATGGAAGGCCACGGTAGACTCTTAAGCAAGTGAATAAAAGACATACATACATACATACATACATACATTACATGTGCACATACATACATATATGCATACATACATACATTACATGCGCACATATATACATATATGCATATATACATACATACATACATACATGCATACATATATACATAACAAACATACATACATACATTACATGCGCACATATATACATATATGCATACATACATACATGCATACATACATACATACATACATACATTACATGCGCACATACATACATATATGCATACATACATGCATACATACATACATACATAACAAACATACATACATACATACATACGTACTTACATATAAACATGCAATAATATACTCATGGGTGAAAAATGAATGAACACAAAGATAAAACACATATGGGACACAAATAAATAACTAGACATTCAAGAATCCCCTCCTTCTCTCTCTCTCTCTCTCCCTCTCTCTCTCTCTCTCTCACTTGTTCCCCCCCCCCCTTTTTTTTCACCCCCTCCCCCCTTCCTCGCCTTATGTGACCCAGAACTGACCTCATTTCGCAAAGAGAGAGTGTGACATCTGCTAACACCTGTTACATCTCCACGGTCATTAAGTTGCTAATTCAACAAGTATAAACGACCGGTGTCTAGTCATTATGTTTCATAATTTCCACTCAGCGCTTTGTCCTTCCGTCCCACTCCCTCTCCCTCTCCCCCAGCCTTCATCACACACATGTCTCCTGCGTCTTCATATGTCGTCTATTTTATTATCATCTAAAACGATGCTCTTGATATTTATACTGTTATCCGCCAACCGTATCCATGTCGATTTATCATAATCAATTTGGTTCACTGAGTTTCAACAGTATCAGATACACAGAATCTTCACTACATCATCTGCGTAGAGTGTATTGTTGTATCAGATATATCGACAGAATGAACGAGAACAATTTCCATTTCAGTACATTAACTGGGAAAAAAAACACTTAAAGTGATACCTAATTGCTCCACGAATTACGTAGTAATTTCAAATGATATTAATATGATACCATATACGTATAGTTTATTTTATAAAAACTATACTTTAAGCCTGGGCTGATGTATATTACGTTAAATTTATCATCCGTGTAATCCTCAAATGTATCTACTTCACAAAATTTCGAGGGGGAGTCACGCTTGAAGAAGTCCTGCTGTCAAGTGGAGTCATGGAGACAACCCTTATCTCAGTCTAGATGAATATGAAACTGAAAGAAGGAGACGAATGAAAAATCATTTTTACATACCCGACTCTTCTCATGTGAACTCCATGTATAAGTTTTTACAAGACCTTCATTCATTCATTTACAAGTTTGCCTCCCTAACAGCACTCCTGTAGGCCTCTCGGTTGTGAGCAAGATGCCCTGCTGCTGATGCATCGATTTGCAGATCATCAACGATGTCTTGCAGACATCTTCTCCTTAGTCTTCCTCTCTTTCTTTTTCCCATTATGTACCCTTCCAAGTCGGTTTTCTCTAGATTATCATGGCGTTTAATGTGTCCAAAATATTTAAGACTTTCACTGAAATTCATTGTTAGCTTCTCGCTTAGAAGGTGACGGATTTCCCCCCCCCCTCCCCTCCCACCCCCGAATCTATTCTCGTGTTTGTTGGTGTAGAGTTTACTACCGTACTTTACTTCCAAGACTATCATTGCCTATTGTTTTATTACAACAAGAAGAGAATAATATCATCAGAAGAAGTGAACAATATTATTAGAAAATGTTAAAAATGTCATCAGACAAAGTGAGTATCATCAGAAAATTACACTACAAGAGACACAGCACAAGTGTTAGGAACAGTGAACTACAGCTGGTCAAGACACTTTCCGATCTCACAGTACCCCTAACAGGCTCATCTTTTCGCTAAAGAGGCGAGATTCTCTCTCTCCGTCCCCATGGAAGAGACGTCAGCCAGGGAGCAAGGCATACTTCTTTGTAGCTTCACGCTGGGTCTGCAGGCGCGCAGCCGTAACCCACTCCCCATGCGACACCATCCTTGTGACTCAATATCTTCACCGTACTAGCCACAAAGAGCACAATGTCCTCTAGCCACAAATAACACAGTGTCTGCTAGCCACAAATAACAGTGTCTGTAGCCACAAATAACACAGTGTCTGTAGCCACAAATAACACAGTGTCTGTAGCCACACATAACACAGTGTCTGTAGCCACAAATAACACAGTGTCCTCTAGCCACAAATAACACAGTGTCTGCTAGCCACAAATAATACAGTGTCCGCTAGCCACAAATAACACAGTGTCTGCTAGCCACAAATAACACAGTGTCTGCTAGCCACAAATAACACAGTGTCTGCTAGCCACAAATAACACAGTGTCTGCTAGCCACAAATAATACAGTGTCTGCTAGCTACAAATAACACAGTGTCTGTAGCCACACATAACACAGTGTCTGTAGCCACAAAGAACACAGTGGCCTCTAACTAAAAATAACACAGTGTCATCTAGCCATAAATAACACAGTGGCCTCTAACTAAAAATAACACAGTGTCCTCTAGCCATAATGTTTCATAATTTCCACTCAGCGCTTTGTCCTTCCGTCCCACTCCCTCTCCCTCTCCCCCAGCCTTCATCACACACATGTCTCCTGCGTCTTCATATGTCGTCTATTTTATTATCATCTAAAACGATGCTCTTGATATTTATACTGTTATCCGCCAACCGTATCCATGTCGATTTATCATAATCAATTTGGTTCACTGAGTTTCAACAGTATCAGATACACAGAATCCTCACTACATCATCTGTGTAGAGTGTATTGTTGTATCAGATATATCGACAGAATGAACGAGAACAATTTCCATTTCAGTACATTAACTGGGAAAAAAAAACACTTAAAGTGATACCTAATTGCTCCACGAATTACGTAGTAATTTCAAATGATATTAATATGATACCATATACGTATAGTTTATTTTATAAAAACTATACTTTAAGCCTGGGCTGAGGTATATTACGTTAAATTTATCATCCGTGTAATCCTCAAATGTATCTACTTCACAAAATTTCGAGGGGGAGTCACGCTTGAAGAAGTCCTGCTGTCAGGTGGAGTCATGGAGACAACCCTTATCTCAGTCTAGATGAATATGAGATTGAAAGAAGGAGACGAATGAAAAATCATTTTTACATACCCAACTCTTCTCATGTGAACTCCATGTATAAGTTTTTACAAGACCTTCATTCATTCATTTACAAGTCCTTTGGGGAAGTTTGCCTCCCTAACAGCTCTCCTGTAGGCCTCTCGGTTGTGAGCAAGATGCCCTGCTGCTGATGCATCCATTCGCAGATCATCAACCATGTCTTGCAGCCATCTTCGCCTTGCTCTTCCTCTCTTTCTTTTCCCCATTATATAGCCTTCCAAGACGGTTTTCTCTAGATTATCATGGCGTTTAATGTGTCCAAAATATTTAAGACTTTCACTGAAATTCATTGTTAGCTTCTCGCTTAGAAGGTGACGGATTCCCTCCACCCCCGAATATTTTCTCGTGTTTGTTTGTGTAGAGTTTACTACCGTACTTTACTTCCAAGACTCTCATTGCCTATTGTTTTATTATAACAAGAAGAGAATAATATCATCAGAAGAAGTGAACAATATTATTAGAAAATGTTAAAAATGTCATCAGACAAAGTGAATATCATCAGAAAAAGTTAACAGTACTATCAGAAAAGGTTTAAAATATCATCAGAAGTGAACTGCTCCACTATAAGAAGTGAAATGATGTTAATAGTATCAGAAGAAATGAACAATGTCATCAGAAGAAGTGAATGAACAATGTCATCAGAAAAAATGAGCAATGTTATCAAATGAAGTGAACAATGTCATCGGGAGAAGTGAACAACATTATCAGAAGAAGTGAATAATGTTATTTGAAGAAGTGAGCAATGTCATCACAAGAGGCGAATAATGTCGTCAGAAGAAGTGAACACTGTCACCAGAAGAAGTGAATATCATGAGAAAATGTGAACACTATAATCAAAGAAAGTGAGCAGTATCACCAAAATAAGTGAATATCGTCAAAAGAAATGAACAGTATCATCAGAAAATTACACTACAAGAGACACAGCACAAGTGTTAGGGACAGTGAACTACAGCTGGTCAAGACACTGTCCGATCTCACAGTACCCCTAACAGGCTCATCTTTTTGCCAAGGAGACGGG